>JAVQJD010009345.1:0-10408 GCA_036023655.1 Nannoperca australis | reverse complement strand
AGTATTAATGTTATTTGTACTTACATACATTGTTTTGTTAATTGTTAAAGGCATGAAATCCTTTGAAAGGTTCAGTGAATAAAACGTGTTACTGTATGTTTCTTGCCGTATGAGGATGTGTCATTTTTCTAGTATTTACCAACTCACCCAAGCGCAGCGTGTAACTGTGGTCTGTGTACAGGTCGAGTGTGTCGCTGCCCTGCTCAGAGGTCTGCCAGCACTGCTGCCGTGCTGAGTTTCCAAACTAAACTGTATGCCCTGTAAGCCCCGGGACATGGCAGCACAACACTGTCACCGCTCGGCTGCCATCACGACAAGCCTGCTGCCGAAGCATCACTGCCGGGGCCGCTTGATTTGCCTCGCATGCACACACAACAAGATGAAACGGAGTTCTACTCATCTTAGAAAATATTTAGGACTATCAACAAGGAAGGTCCCTGCATATTGAGTGTGATCATACATGCAGCTGGCCTGCTAAGTGAAGGAGACGGAGGGTTAGTTGAGACGAGTGTTCAGGCCAAATTGAAGCAGCGCTGCGTCTGCCAAAGCCCTTCCTCCACCCCAGGCCTGGAGACACAGGGGTTTCTGTGTGAGTTTATAATGCTTTCTCCACAGCATGTATAGGGGAGCCTTGTGCCTACGTGCATGTCTGGATAAAGGGTGGCGCAAGCAAGACACACACACAAGCACACAAAAGTGTAGAGGGTTGCGTATCATATCCAGACAGACGTTGTTATTCTCTGTGGCGGTTTGGTCCCTGATCTGTGTGTTCATGTGTGAGGCTCCGTTGCTTTACCACTAGGCTGCACTGTCAGTCTGCCTGTCTAATAGGCTGCACGCCTGTGAGGACAACAACACTGTCATCTTCTCCAACACTCAGATCTTTCCAGTGCAGAGGAGAGAACACTCTCTGAACCCTTAAACACAACCCAAAAATCACTGATTTCTGTCAATGTCTCTGATGTAAACTCATGACCAGAAGGGTCTGTTGAAGAAAGGGATGCTTTGTAAGGACAGCCTGACAAAAATGGTTCAAACACATGTAGAGAAATTAAATCTATATTCTTCCTATTACTAGTGTAACACAAAGAATATTAGAAAAACTAACATTTATGTAGGAATGATTTCCCACTGAGATGTACTGCCTGGAGCAGCTCGACATAAAATATAGATACAAAATGTTTGTTGTGTTTTTTTACACCGAAACATGATCACTTTGTGTTGTATTGAACCAGAAAATAGATCTGTGTTCCGATAACAGTCTCACTGGCTGCTGTCTCAGGCTCCTTTCGCATCTCTGATAATTGATTTTCTACACAGAGACACATCAGTGTGACATCTCCGTTTAGGCAGCAGTGTAAAGTTGTTTCTCATTTCTGGTGAACGTGAAAATGTCCACGTTCAAAATAAAAAGTCCAAGAGTGTGTGATTAATAGAACTGGGTTTTATATAAGTAATACTGTTAATCAGAACATGAACATGAATATAAATATGAACACAAAGAGGAGTAATGCAAATATTTTCGGGCCATTTTGTCCATTTACCATAATTGAAGCAGTGTAAGGGAGAGAAATGTGTGATAGATGTGGTATTATACACACACACACACACACAGAGGCAAGCTCATTAAAATGGCTCCCTATAGCTCTCTGCTCTCACAGCGAGTCTTTGTGAAGCCTTGTTGTTGTATGTTCATACAGTGTAGGCATCCGTCATAATAAGAACATTTACTAAAGACTCTATCGCCATGGCAACAAAGTGGGGAGTCCCCTGCATTTGTGTGTGAGTGTTAGTCCACCTGGATTTACCTGGGGGGTCTGTGGACAGCAGTTTGCATTAAAACCTTAAGGTATGTGTCTGTATATGTGACAGCGTGTGTGTGTGTGTGTGTGAGAGAGAGAGAACAAGCAGATGGTTGGGGTCAGTGTGTGCTTACTGTTGTGGGACTTGTTGGTGTGTGTTGGCTAAATATAGTGCCGGAGTGACAGAGCTGCTCAGAGCACACTCACTGACTTTAATTCTTTGATCAGTTTCGTTCCTTTCACCTCAATGTAACCGAGTCACTTCAAAGCACTTAATTTAAACTATAAACTAACTAGCCACAGAATGACACCGAAAGCTGTAATTTCCCCTGACAACTGTCATCATCACCAATTAAAAGGTAACAATTAACAAGACACTACACAAAACTGTGAGTAGTTAATAAGGAACGAGAGAGGAAGGAATGAATGAATGGTTAATGAGTAGTTCCTGAATGAATCGGAATTGAGGACTGTATAGTGATAATGATGAGTTACTGGAGAACAGACTGGGAGATAATATATGAATGAATCATTAGGTAGTGATAAGTTTATGAGTATCTGTTTAGACGAACGATCACTTTCTGCATAAATCATTGTGATTAGCTCTGAACTAGTAGCCACTCATTGATTATTATTATTATTATTATTATTATTATTATTATTATTATTATTGTTGTTGTTGTTGTTTTTGTTGTAATTATTAATAATAATAATAATAATAATAATGATAACTAGTTACTGTGTTTGGATTGGATTTGAATACTTTAATAATTGTAAAGTTCATTCAAACTTTCCATCCAAGTATTTCTGTTAAAGAGACTAACTCTGTGCACGAGATGAAATTAGTGCTGTAAAAAGTAAATTATGCTGAATTTACCCTGTGGACAATTATAGTACAGGCTATTCCAACCCCCTCCTCAATGTGTTCGACACAGATTTAATAGAGACCGGACTTTGTTTGTTTGTGTTGGCCATGTTCCTGGGTGTTATGTGAATAGCAGCATTTATTAAAGCATTTACAGTACTTTGAGGAATTTCTCCAAAAGAGTGGGTAAGCCAAGTTGAAATGGATTCTCTCTCTACTACCTCCCTGCACAAAGGTAACTACTAAGTGTTTGCAATCACAGTCAGGCAGCCGAATCAGTTTGGACTCTTCTTCTCATCTGGATGGTTAGTCTGATCAGAATCAGTACGAGTGAGACTCTACTACCCCACCGTCCACTCCAATGTCCTGACACTTTCTGCTTCTTTAAGATAATACTTTTCAGCCCTCCTCCTCTCCCCCCTCTGGCTCCAGCAAGAGAGAAACACTCTGAATTGGAAACTATTTAGATTTCTTGCAAAGATCTTTTTACATTTCCTCACCTGTTTTGCTTGTCATCCCCCAAATCTCTGCCATCCCGTCCAACACGGAGGTCAGTGAACTCTTATCAGGGGGCTGCAGCTTACACAGCTCAGGGTCAGAGTTGCTGCACTTAACAGGTAACCTCACAGAGACAAGCTTGGTGACTAAGGTTGAGAAAGGCTGCAGAAAATGAGGGTAAAAAATACAGCAACTGATAGGAAATATTTGCCAATAAATATAGAACACTCACACCATAACATAAGATGGGAAAATGCTGTCAGGAAATGTGGACATATGCACCATGCACTAACCATATGCAACTACAGCACATGTGCAGACACCAAGATAGTAAAAACAAAACCAAGTGCACATATCGGTGTCTTGTTTTGGAGTATATCAAGATCTTAATTTATAACACATTGGCTTTTATTTGTTTGTTTTCTTTTTTCATGAGTTCTGTGTGAGAATCCGCTCCATCCCCACCAGCCTGCCTTCAGAATCAACACAAACACAGGCAGCAAATGGGCCAGTTTATCGCACACACTAACTTTGTACAGTGTGTTTGTTTAATGTGAGTACCACACTTACTTCCAAATTTACCAGGAATTTCTTTTTTGTCATTAAACCTGATGATACAGCTGCAGAATTGTATGTGGACACAGACATGAGCTATACACACTACAACCAGAGGTCTGCATACACAGACAAGATCCACACAGTGCATGAAACAAGCATCCAGTTTGATTTTGTAGCGCATGCGCAGCCGATGCACTGCAGTGCTGACAGTTTTGGCTTCACGCAGACATCCACACACAAATCCCCACACAACCTCACAGACTTTGGCAGATGACAAAATTTACGGCACGTGGACACAGAAACTGTGAGTCAACCAACATTTTTCCTGCCTCTATGGATTATCTGTGTTTTTGCTTCTGTCTCTGTCCTTCAATTGACTTCATGCATTCATTCTGCCTGTAAGTTTTGCTGTTTATTGTATTATACAACATTCAATACATTTCCCATGAAGCAACCAGAAAGGCGAGGTTTTAAAGAATAAAACTTCTGTGCCTCCACTCCACATACTCTGGTGGGCAACTTCCCACTATCTTACCTACAACAAATACTTCATGTCACATCACTCAGCACGTAATTCAGCCTACAGACAGAAGACGTAGTCAATGTACAGGAGACAGATGCTAACCCCAGATGCAACTGTAATAAAATTATTTTTCCCCCTATCTTTACACAAGATCGCAATAGGCTTAGGTGTTTTGACGCACATTATGTCCAATTAAAACTAATGTAGTCTTGTGTAAACCTATCCAAGAAGCACTTATTGTCACACCTGTAGATTGACCTAAAAACAGTGTCCACAGTCAAGATCACCTGGTGACAGCCCAAAGCAGGAATTCAGCTTCTCTGGGCTTCACGTCGGTGAATGTGGATGGGGGGGTCACTTGGATATGTTCATCACACATTGCATTGTCTACCCATGACACCCTTCTTAGGTTTGCAAGGATGTTTATGTGTACCTTTGGTGAAACACAATTCCAGTTTAACACACTTTATGAGGCTGCTGCTTTGTGTGGTCATTGCCCACACACTGAGGCTTAGGGGTCTTAGCAGTACTTGTCAAGCAAAACACAAGCTCACAGCAAACTGTAGGAGACAAGAAACATCAATTCAACATTCACTGACAATAACAAAGAACTGTAATGAAAGAGCAGTGTATTTGTTAGGATGACCGTGTGCTGGATTTTCATGAGACTTGAGTTAGGTGCATTTCCACGTCTTTATTTCACCCACATTACATACAGTTTTGTAAAACACTATGGCCCCCATGGAATCCTCCCAGCAACCCAATTCCCCAAAACTGAAACCTGGCAGCCTTATATAGTCTGCTGCTAACGACAACCACTTCCATTTCTACAGTATAGGGCCACTGTAACTTCCACCATTGAAAATACTCCATCACAACACCCACATTAAAACATATATACACCACTCTCCCAACAACTAACATACATCCTTCTTCCACACATTCCTCCACTATACTAAACCCCCCAATATTTAACATAGCAGAGTACCATTCATCCACCCCCCTACAATAATCTTTACAATGGTATCTTCCAGAAAGTATTAAAGTCTCGTTGTCCAGCACAGTTCCTTTTGTTTCTGTTAAGAAGGCCTTTCTCCATCTTCCAGGAACGTTCATACTAATCATGATGATCTTTGTTCAGATTTACATCGTCTCTTAAAAGTTGGTTTCTTCTTTTTATGGCCAGCTACTTCAGGCTGATGTTATAACCTTGTGACATCTCTGAGAGCATTCAGGTCTGCTAGATTTAATGAGCCTCCATTTCAGCTAAAACTTTTCAGTCTTCTGCTGCTAATCTGTCATGCTTCCTTTGAACTCTGCTCCTGCCCGAGCAGCCAGGACCAAACAGAATCCAACTGAATGCTGTTAGAAGTGCCTGTCTGGCTTTGACATACAGCTAAAATAAACATTTACACAAAGCAGTCTAATCTGCGGTGAAATCTCTTCCCTCAGACAAGACTACAGATGTCTCACAGCCTGATTAGTATGTTATGCATTGAGTAATGAGCGTTGATTATTCACTCTTAATTTACCTGCATATGTTACTGATTGCTGCTTCACTGTTTTTTTTTTCTCAGTGCTTTCTTGTCTACAACTTCACACGAGTGTCTGAGTTTGAGTCTCTTCACCAAAATACAGGTCTTGCAGTTTTAAATGTGAGACATGCTTGCGCTACTTGTGTACACAGCCAAACATATCAAGACATAAATACAGTAAGACATTTAATCACTAAAGGCAGGACAGTGCCTCTGAGGATAACACAGTAACTGTTAGTTAGCAGCAAGAGATCTTTTACTCCATCTTATCAAGGTGTTAACATTCACTTCTGTAGTGTGCTCACCCTAAAACATATGTAATGCTGATGCTAACATCAGTATATTCTCTAATGCATTTGGAAAAACTAGACTAAAGATTGAAAGTATTGTTTCTCTGGATACTTAACTCATCTATCCAACTTTCCATGATGGCTGGATACGAACACATCAGAAGTTCTTGGAGCGCCTTTAAGCAGATTAGATGCTTTGCTGTGCCCGGAGCCACTGTGGATGTGTCAAAATAGTTCCATTTTGATTAAATGCTTTGGGGCATGTAAACGCACATCTTATCAGATCACTTTATTTAGTGCCCATGTGATCAGTTCTTTATCTTAACTTCAATGTGGTGCATCATGTCGTAATGGCATTATTATTATCCCCTGTGGCTGGTGCGCGGCAGACACCTGCTGTAGTGAGTCTTGTTCCCTCTACATCCACCACCAGGGGCAGCAATAAGACTGCTCTACACCCCAAAACTAAAAAAGATTTACATTTTACTGGATACATTTTCAAATTGTATATCTTGGATAAACAAGAAAGGACACTTCAGGGATAATGACCATGTGGTTGGTTATGTATTTGTGTATCTGGTTACCTTTCCTGCCTCTGATAAAGTGCAGAGCAGGGTTGCTTCCTATTGGATGCCTATCTTCCATGCAGTCTGAAACAAGGTTAAGCAGTGAGTATGACAGTTGTTGTATTATAATGCGGTGAATGTGCATTATCCTACATTCATCAAGACAGTGTGGACATTTTGACTTTGCATTAAAAGCAAACCGCATCAAAGGTAAATTAAAACAGAAACACATCAGAAAATAGGAGGGTAATTACTAAAATGTGATGCACATAAAACAGCCTTCTCCGTCCTATAGGCTGGTTTCAAATAAAGGTCCTGCTTCTCTCTGCAACCGAGGTACATAACTGTCCACTATTTAACCATTACACAGGGTGTCTGCTCTTATCTGTTACGCATGCTCCTGGTATTGGATTTAGGTGATTCTCTGATATCCATCTTTAGACCATCATTGATGCATTATTTCATACCATCAATACAGCAGTGATTAGGTGTGAGGAAACAAATATCAGCTGAATAAAAAAAGTTTTCAATGGTGTGAGTAGTTTACAGTAAATGGGCCAATCTGTGTTTCTGTTTTTTTCCAGAGGAGCCAGGAGCAGCAGGGACCGTGAGAGGGTCTTAACCAGGAACAACATCAATATTTAGGTCACACTTTGTGTATGTGAGTGTGTAAATGAGAAACAGTATTTTCAGTTGTTTGTGTATATGCCCGTGTGTGCGCCTGTGTGTGCCTGAGAAAAACAGCAAGTGTTTGCATGAAAGGGGGGGGGGCTTTGAGGGGTCAGTGTTGTTGTTGTTCTAATACAGTTTAGTCCTAATTAGCAGGCTGCCTCTAAGCCTCAAGTGTCCTCTCACAATACAAAACATTTCCTAACAATCAATTTCCATGAAAACAAGAATTAGCCCTCAAACTACAACATGATGACCCAAAGTCTTTGTTGTTGTGCTTTTTTGGTAGTTTTTTCCTGTTTAATGTTCGTCATGAACATGACATTTCAGCACAAGACTAACATAACAAAAGACAAATAGCCAAAAGTGATGAGTTGTCTTGTATCTTGTCTCGGAGAAAGCTTGTCTTGACTTGTTTGGAAACCCCGCGAGTTGACAGATTTGACAGGGACTGCTCCACTGAGACCCTGTCAGACAATGTGTGTGTGTACCTTGAATCAGGAATAAGAAAAATTATGGAGACAAATAAATTGAAGACTATCCAAAAATGTATTCTGGTGACAGGCTCAAGTATTTCCTAAACATTATAAATACAACAACACAAAAGCATTTTTTATATCATGACATCAATGTATTCGGAAACGCAAGTCTTTCCTTACCCAATAATGTCCAGGTCCTTTTATAGTGTTTCGGTTGTTAATCCCTTCTATCCCTTCTTTGTGTTACTTGTGAGTCCCCTGTTTGTACTCTGTGTGTGTGTGTGTGTGTGTGTGTGTGTGAAAGAACTCCTGCTGTCAATCTACCTGCCATCCATGCTCTCATCAAGCTTGTGCAGTATATTACCTTGGCTCTTCAGTCTACGCCAGATTGCTGAGTTCCCCAGCGTGGCACTAATGCTACAGCAAAGCCTGAGACCAGAGTGTAGTGTTTTCTTGTTCTCCTGAACCCTCTCTAACCCAGTGTTTACCTGTGCCTCAGGTCCATTCACTCTGTGATCTGTGTCTACCAGGGCCTTGCTCGTCAGTCTTCATCCCATCTCACCAACTTGTAAAAAAAAACTGCATTAAACTGATGCCAGCCTTTGTCCAAGTTGTGCTTTTGGGTTCTAGATTATGCAAACTCAACAAAAAGTCTATTGAAGGAATACATAACATTTTGGGAAATACACAAATTTAATTTCTTTCTGTGTTGAGATTAGAAAATCTACACCAAACTCATGTCTGTGCATTAAGTATATAGTTAGCCTTTCAATTGATCTATTTCTTTGTATTTCCTATTTAAAACAAAAAAAGAAAACATAAGTGAGCCCCCCTCCAAATTGTACCCTTGGTTCCTCCCGTGCTAGGCTTCCATTCTACTTTTAGACACTCTAGGAACCACAAGGAACCTGCATTCTGAGAGAGCAGTGCTCTAGTAGGGTGATAAGATATGATGGTGCCTGACCATTAAGCACTTTGAAGGTGAGGAAAAGGATTTTAAATTCTATTCTGCATTTTACAGGGAGCCAGTGTAGAGAAGCTAGTTTTGGAGAAATATTATCCCTTTTCCTGGTTCTTGTCAGTAAACGTGCTGCAGCATTAAGGGACATATTGGTGCCGCCTGATATTAGAGAGTTGCAATAATCCAGCCAATACGCAAAAAATGCATGGACTAGTTTTTCTGCATCTTTTTGAAACAGGATGTGCCTGATTTTGTCCTTGAAGTTTGTTTTATGTGAGAGTTAAATGTCATATCATGATCAACAATAACTCAAATATTCCTTACGGTGTTGCCAGAGGCCAGGGCAATGCCATCTTTAGATAATGTGTTTCGGAGGGCCAAGTACAATAACTTGAAGTTGAAATTTACATAATTGATTGGTTTATTTATGGAGTGCTTCCTAATAATATTGTCATGGGTTGCTTGTTCTCCTCCTCCCCTCTCCCCTGTGTACTGTTTGTCAGTGTGTGTGTCACCTGGTTCAGGTCTTCTCCCTGATTGTCCGCAGCTGTTCTCCATCCACTCATCAACCCCTGCATATAAAAGTCGGCTCTTCCCTCCACTCCTCGCCAGATCGTCCGTGTACCTCCGTGGTAACCCTCGAGCGAACAGAACCGTTGTTGCCTTCTGTCCTCTGTACTTTCTGACTCAACCCCTAATGTCTCCTTTTTCCTGTGCCACAGCAACCGTGCTCCTAGCTCCCGGATCCCCGGTTCGCTCACCCATCCACGCAACACTCTCTGCCTGGACCAGCTCCAGACCTCCGGGCTTCTTCACTCCGCCACACCCAGAGTATTGTTTGTCTGCCCGCTCCTAATAAACCCTCGTTGCTTTCCCCGAATCTGCCGTCCGCGTCCTGCCTTGTGGGTCCACCCCCTCTGAGTGTGTTCCGCTTCTCCTGCAGTCTCCCTCGCCACAACACTTGGATCTTCTTAATACTGCATTAACTGGATTCCCCTACTCTCCACTTGATGTTAAAGATAAACTGAGGCCTATAGCCTATAACACATTAGCTTCCAGTGATAATAAGTTGAAGCAGTCCTCAGGGCAAATGATTGTTCTACTAAAAATACTGCCATTTCTGATTGATACAGTTAAAGGTAACACATACTATACAATTTTTCAAATTTACGAAGAAAATATAAGACAGTAACAATAATAACAGTAGATACTGGTGCTTATTAGAACAGAAGAACGGGATAGCCAATCAGAGATCCTCAGACAGGGAGTTTTGGGAATTCAGCCAAAATTGTTCAGGCAGAGAGAAGGAGCACTAGCAAGGAACGCACCCTCCATATGATACATTTGAAAGATTTATTGAACAGAGGTACATGTCGAATGTTTGAATATTGCTGATGGTTTGGGGAAGCTTTGTGGGGACGTCCGCCGTGGCACTCGGGTATGACGAACCCCCTTCAGGACCCTACCGAGAGAATAGAGAAAATAGGGGAGAAAGAACAGGAAAAAGTAATCGAGAGCGAACGAGGCACGGTTACATAGGGTATTTATATGGAAATGGCGTAGTGACGTGGTTCACGTAATGGGGGTGTGTTCCTGCTCCCGAAATTCCGCTAAATAGCAACAATTCACTAGCAAGGAACACACCCTCCATATGATACATTT
>JAVQJD010009343.1:0-11663 GCA_036023655.1 Nannoperca australis | reverse complement strand
CTTAGCCAAGTATACCATAGTGTGTTCTCATACACAATAAAAGAACAGCGTTCTTTTGAAAACCTCGTCTCGTGAGTCGTGCTTTTGGGTCCAGTCCTTCGTTCCACCAGTCGTGACATCATGTTTTGTTCTAGCCTCTTGCCAAAAATTCCTCCCTGCTCAGTCTGTTTAGCGGGGAGCTACGGTTACTGTAGCTGAAAGACAAAATGGAAGAATACCATAAAACATAGAAAAAACACAGCAGAAAGATCACGATCAACAGGGATGGACTGCTTTGGGACAGATTTCTAATTCAGGACCTCTTTTCCAGCACTTTGTCTTCTGCTCAGTAGTTCTGCTGCTGAAGTCTCAAATAGATGATCTGAATGTATAACATAAATACTTGTAATAAAGTTTCTTACAACAGGACCTTGGTATAAAAGCAAACTGACAGTTAAAACTTCTACTGCCAAATAGCATTACAGGTGTCTAACAGTTTTGGTGGGAGCCCATAAAATGTGCCTCATTCCAAAGGCACAATCACGTACATGAGAAAGCTGCATTCATGATGGTAAGTAGTAGTTCCAGGATTAATGTAGACGGGCATCCAATCCTCTCAGTGTTCACTAAAACCATATCACTACTTTATGCTTCTCCTCTAAAGCTAAACCCAGAAAAGGACCAGTACATTAGTCAACAAGTGAGTGAATCCAGCATCTGAATCATCCGCCGCTCTGCAGTGGAGAGTGCAGGTAGATGAGGTAATGCTTTGTGAGCAGAACAACAGAGACAGAGCAGCTCAGTTCAAACAGCCAGAGTTTGGAAATGATAACTGGTTTTACGGAGGAGTGTAAGTTGATTGTTTTACTGCAGAGCAGAAGGATATGGAGACTGTGCAAGATCAAGTTCCTTTCCCACTAACCTTGCAAAATACACAAAAAAGACACATGTAACCATGGTAACGCTACACAAGAAAGATGGCATTACTTAAAAATGTAAAATGCATGACAAAAATTTGACTAAAACATTGCTGCACTAAAAATGTATTTGCTTCTAAACCTAAAATCAAATGACTAAAATTGATCTAAAACTATTAAATATTTTTGACAAGACTAAAATCAGAATCAAGAGGGACAATAATGTGTGGAATCAGGTCTGTATTCTCCAAATGTCCCCTTCACAGAAAAGCTGCACAGTAGTAGGTGAAGAAAGTTCTATAAATATAAAAGTTATATTATACATATAAAGTTATATAAAGCCAAGTGTTCAGAAGAAGTGAGCTTACCAGTCCCTCTGTAGCCCGCTCCTCATCTCTGCTTGAGGTTAGCTACATTAGCTGTTATTAGCGTACTGTTAACGGTCAAGTTGCATTGTGGGTAATGTAGGCACCAGGTTTTGACAAGCAAGAAGAAGAAGACAGAAGAACAGAAGAATACATTGAATTAAAAAAAAAATCACCTCTCAGGTTTTGCTGATCCTTTTTGTTTTAAAAAGTTCCAGTGAGTGAAATGGAATCATGAGGATTGAGGGAATTATTATTTTATCCATTTGTTTTGTAGCTTTTTATTATGATGTACTATGTACTGTAATCTGTAATCTGTAATTTTCATCTCTCTGTAAAGCACTTGGGTCAACATTTGTAGTTTTTTGCTCAAATTGGTAATTTCTGTATGATTAGCTTTTCTTTGCGGTTTATTCTGTTGTAATTATTTTAGAAAACTAAATATTATTTACAAAAAAAGTCTGTTATCATTTGTCAGATAAAACCATGCCAGTGCTGTCACAGCTGCTGATTGACAGCCTCACAACTGTTTTCGGTTTTCTCTAATTGAAATGTCATGATAGCTTGGGTGTTAAATTTGTTTCTTGACCGCAGAGTCAATGAAATCCTCTCAGACTCCACTGAAAACGTTCAGTGACATGGCATTAGCATTGATGGAAAATTAAGCCATTTTATTATTTCCATATACAGCTGCAACAAAACTGATAACACAAAACCAAATTTTCAGTTTATACTTCATTATATAACAAGGTAAGAAAAACTTTAGAAAGATGAGTAAATAAAAGGAAAAAAATTATTAAAGGAGGATAGAAACGATACAAACAGACAAGAGAATATGAGTATAGTCTGTTTGGTGGTTTGTAACTGCTGTGGAGAAAAGCTGACAGTTACGGATGTGAATAAAGCAATAATAAATAAATGAACTTTCTTCTAGGAGTCCTGCTCTCTCTCACTTTGTCTGTTCTCTGTCGGATTGATGTCATCTCTCCATTTATAAGCTTGTTTTGACCAAACACTGTTGCAGTGGAGCATTACGTGTCTCCTGAAGATGAGGACAGTATGTATAGTAATAGCTGTATGTATGCACATTGAATAAAACCTAAGCTTCACAAAGGAGTTGAGCTTTAGACTTTGATTAAAAAAAAACTGTACACCTGTAGTATTAATCTTTATTGAACTGAACTGAACAAAACCACTGATGCCACACCCAAGATGTTTTCCCACCAGTTAATGGTACCGACATTACAAACGTTCTGCTGCTGAGCTGTGTTTGGTTACACAAATCTACAGCAGTTGCTATTGTAGCATAAAAGAGACAGTAAAAGCCTAAACAGATGTAGAAGGAAAGTGTTAGTGTTGCGGTTGTCTTTGCTTCCTGCAGTGTTGTTTGTGTTTGTGTGATCACTAAGAAAGCCACATGAAGCGGTGGCATACTCTTCCAGGTTCAGGTTCGCAGCCACTTCAGCTGCCTTACATGGAGACATGGCAACAACTTTAGTAGCCTTTGTGTTTGGGCCTAAGTGAGCAAGATAAATAGTGTTTTAGTATCCATTGTGTTTGTTTTGTGTTCACTGTACAGAGTGGCCAACTGTTCATACCTGAATTCTCTTTGTGTATAACTTCTGGCTCCTCTCTTCAGTTCTGGAAGTCCCACACTGAACTTGCATCATGAGACGATGCTGGCAAGCAGCCGAACAGAACAGCATCAGCGCACACACACACACAAAGAAATTCAAACAAGTGCAGCCCAGCACTGTGGATCCAGCCTGGCACACACAGCCAGTCGTCCTCACCTCTTCAGCGGTCAGGAGGACCCCGAAAGAGAGAAAGCGTGAGTATGTGTACTAGCAAGATGCCTCAAGGTTACCACTGGGCTACAGTGTGTGTGTGTGTGTGTGTGTGTGTGTGTGTGTGTAGGAAGGGAAAAGGGGAAACAGCTGCCAGTGGAGTTTACCACAAGTCATTACTGTTCACAGGGGACAGAGGAAATGTAATTTTTACACACAAACACGTAATAGGACACACTCTGTGTGCTTAATACACTGTCCATGACCCTGTCAGGATGTGTATCTTGGGACTCACACTCACACACACACACACACACACACACACACACACACACACACACACACACACACACACACACACACACAAAACAGAATTTGCTGTAATCGACACTTCCACCTCTGCTCTTTATTTATGTGGTCAATGGCTTCTTCACACAATCTCACAGATGAGGTGAAGTAAAATCTACATTTCAAAGCATTCATTTACAACAGTGGATCCCAAACTGGGTGTCTAAAATGATTTAAATAAAACTTTGAAGTGCTCACAGTGACATACTGTATAAACTAAGTAAGTAGTGACTACTGTAGCTTTGTTTTAAAGAGTTGCAGGTCGAAAAAGTTGGTAACCACTGCACTGGAATGTGACATGAATACTACAAAAGTTTGACTTCCTTTACAGTTATTCCTCAAATATAACAAAAACACACAAAGTTAAAATTATTTTCTAATAAACTACTGCACTGACCTGTTTTTGAAATGCGTCTTTGTCAAAGAGACTTGTGGTTCCACCCTGCTGTTTTGGCAAGACCTCATAAACCCCAACCAAAGAACAGTATTTTCTATATTTTTCTGAAGTGCACAGAAAGTGCTGAATGGAATAATCAAATCTGATTACTTAATGGAAAACTGACATTTGGCCTTGTGTATCACTTCTGCATATCAATGCTGATTTGCACAGTATTGAATTGCACCATCAGTTTCAGTCAATGATGATTTAAAGTTCCAGAGGCAAAAAACATGAACACTGTGAATGTGTGTGTGCGCGTGTCTAAAATAAATACACTCCTGATGTGATACGTGCTTGTCACACTTGAATCACGAGTCCACAGTGATAGAAAAAAAATGTCAGATGACAATAATTAATGAGGATTTTGGGAGGTCTGGCAGTTCCAAGGACGGCCTTCAAACAGTGTGTACATGAAAAACAATCAGAAGTCAAGGGAACAAAAAGCAGGCTGCCATGCTGCCAGTAATAGCTACAACTGAACAATACCTTGCCAAGTACATACACACTCACACGTCCACATACTGGCAGCCACTCATAATAGGAAATCCTAATTACAATGGCTTCCAATGATTATTAAAACTACTAATAATAACTGCTAATAATTACAGCATGCCAAAGCTTTCCTGGGGGGGAGGTTGGAGCAATTACACACCCAGTCAGTCAGTGACTAGTTCATACAGTCAGTCAGAGACTCAGCCAGGCTGTTTGACAGTCTCTCAAACACAGCATCAGTCCAATCATTTACCAGCTTGAGGCCACTCACTCAACTATTCTGTCTGGAAAGCTCGGAAGATACTGTAGGTTAAGAAATGATCTGAACTTGTCAATTAAATCTGCATTAAGTGATTGTGACCACTAGGTAAACGTCTCGCCGAAACAAAGCCGATATATTATCCACTTTTCGGGTTAGGAGTACTTCCCATATTTAATATTGTAAATTCCAAAAGCGGGGGAACAGACATTAGACAAATAATAGAAATTTGCATTTAAAATCTATTCCATCAAATCTGAACAATGGAAAACTGATATTTTAATTTCCAGCTGTTTTTAGTTAACTAAGCAACCTTTAGCTAGGTCCCAGAAAAAGTCTGCAATGTGCGGTGAAGATTTTCGGTGAGGTCTACAGTAGTAGGAACATTTTATTCTCACAGGAAGCAGTAAAATCTAAAATATAATTTAAACAGAGATTTCGGGAGCAGGCAAGCTTTTTCACTCTTTCAATCAGCCACCCCAGCAACAACAACAAAAGCTATGGAGTCAAAAGCTTATCACTCAGCCAGTCGTTCAGTCCTTCCACACTCTTTTTATTTGCTCTATTTCAGTGACACGTTTGATCCAGACAGTCCAGAAGTACCCAGCCATTAATCTCTTTAACTAATTTAAGTTCTGGCATGCATTAACACAAACACCAGGACTTAAAGAGCCATTAAAATCAGAATATTGAATGTTGAAAATACACAAAATACACAGACACACTTTGTAGATCCATATTGAACACTGCACACAAAATGAACCTTGGCAGTGACTCAGGAGAATTTAATTACTTCCTCTCCCTCTCCCTATTGGCCGAGAGGTCTGGGATATGCTAATTAAGCCTTGACTGATAAAACATTGCCTTAGCCTCTGCGTCTCATTACTGGTAACTTTACTGATTGCAGCCCGAGTCCAGCACCCATAGTGTCTGATAAATAAGAAAGCACCTTAAGCCACAGGCTGTGACTAAATCGGAGGGATGTGACCTAGCAGTGGGATGGCACTACGCCAGAAAGACTGAAAAAACTTTGTTCCGCAATCACTGTACCTTATCTTCTTTTTCTAATTGATAATTAGTCTTGCATTAATTTGGGGCCAACATCTATCTCTTATCACAAAGGTACAATTTATCAGCCGCTTAAATGATGGACTAAATTGGGTTGGCAATGTTAATGATTCACCTTGCAGTGTATGGGGGACATGAGGGAAATCATTTCTCCTGACTCATATTTAATTAACCTTAGCAGATGTGCTAGGCATGCATTGCAGCTTAAAAAAAGAGGCACGTGTTTAAACCATTGAAAGTATGACATCTTAAGCAAATGCTGATTTAAAAATGAATATTTTAATGCAAAAATGGTGTTATATACATAAATATAAAATGTAGGAAATAGAAATCATTGTTGTAACATCATAAAATGAGATTTGTTTTTTGTTTTTTTGGATACAAGCAGCTTAAAAAAAGTTATACTTCTAAGACAGAGAGGTTGTTTAGTTGGCTCCTTCATACACTGGTCTCTGTACAGGCAGAACCAGAAGTACCAGGACTCTTCATATAGAAGACTCTGGTTAGTACCTTCAGCTTGTGTAACTCATACTGAACTGCCTAAAACCAAAGAGCCACACAGAACGTTTGATATGTTAACCATGCTATGCAAAGTGCCACAATGTCTTTATTTATTTATTCTTTCTTTCAAATTTTTGAAAAAGCAAGTTGAAACTGCAATTCCTTGTACAGTTAATTCATTTAATGTAAATTGCATAATATAAAACTGAGAAAAACCAAAATTAACTGAATTTGGGGTAAGAAAATAATCAAAACTGCACAGTGCAGCATGGTAACAGCAGCCAAAAACTCTGCTCTGGTGCGGCTCTGGTATAACCGACCAACAACACAGGCTATTATTAAAAAGAAATACATACAAAATAAATGCTTGTGAAGAGTTACATACATGTAAATTGCGTGATAATATCAGAGGAGTAACAATAATATACCTTCATGTAATGTTCACATCTCAATACACTGTAGCTCAGCAAAGCTTCACCAGGCACTGAGCCAGCATTCAGATACACACAGGTTGCATTTTGACACCGATAATGATGAAACCAAAATCATCCATGTGACCCCAGTAGATCATTTTCTCCGCTGCTCCATGCTCACTCTTTTACCCAAAGTATTAAAACTGACTGTTTGGTAATGAGCAGAAGTCTTTTTTGCTTTGGTATATTGGCAACAGACTCACACATTTTAACTCAGGAATGTTACTTACTTGTAATGTCTCATCAAACATCACCCAGGAGGTGCTGAGAGTGTATAACATACAATACAATATGCTATTCATCATATTGCATACATGTTTTACTGTTTTCCCCTACTACCATTTATCATTAATCACATATGAGGTAATGCTAGGCACACTATTGTATCACTCACCATTGTGCAGTCTTAAGTGCTAGCCTACTGTCGGCTACAATGTTTACACTGAGCAAAGGAGTGGATGATCGAAAGGGGCACGTGAATTATCTTGGTATCGGCTCTCTGAACTTAACAGGTGATATGACCACCAGGCCAATCTCCTAAAGTGTGCTCTATTATTGTACTTTCAGTAATACCGTGACAGTTTGCTTTGGAAGTTTGATTTCCATATTGAAGCCAAAAAGTGATAATAGCATGAAAAAGACATTTGTGAGCAATTCCCAAAGTCACTACATTCAGTCAATACAAGCCCACTCCTGTAACCCTCCTCCTACTGCAGAACAACTGCCGTCCAAATGGTTTTGCACTTTCATTCTTTCATCTCCTCTGTTCTTGTTTGAAAACAAACCATTGTAAGCCACAAGACTTCAGGGTCCTCGCACTAGATCTGTTCTTACCATTTCTTCCACCTCCTTCATCCATAGTTTCAGTCTATTACTTGTTGCTTTAACCCATCTTTATTAATACCCTGCTTCCCTCTCTACATCCTCTAGCTTTATCTTTCCTTCCTTGCTTCTCCACCTCTCCCTGACTTCAATTCCTTTCTTCCTTCCTTTCACTGATTTTCCTCAGTTTAAATTCTTTTAAACCCATCCTTCATACCTGCCTGTCTTCTTTCCTCCTTCTAATCAAGAAAGATCCACGTTTGTCAAACAAACAAGCAAATTCACATTCTTGTGCATGGGTTTCAGTGAAATTATTCAACATCTACTTTAGTGGGATTTCATCCTCAGTCATATTAACAAAAATGCAATTCACCTAATCCTGAAATGTAATTTTTAACATTTAATCTCCACTGAAATGAATACTGCTGAGCTTTGTGGAGTAAAACATGGGAATGTTAAGCTAGACTCTAACTCTTAGTTACACTTAATTGATGGTTTAGTAAGTGGCTAAATGGATATGCACTACGGTGCAGCACTGTGAAGAGCACTTTCAAATTCAATTCATGTTTCAACAGGACTTGCGTGCACTACAACACATAGTGACGCCTACGCCACCGGGTCACAGAGATGTGCCATTAACATCCATCACGACCACACTATGCCATGGCATGACATGCACAGACAACACACAGGGAAAAAGGCTGCTAAGTAATACAGAGTCAAAATGTGCTCTGCAACTGGTCACTTAAACACACTGCCTTTTTTGACTGGTTTACCAAACAGTATCGATATCTCCAAGGCCAGGCATGGGCATTTTACTCTTAATTTTGCTTGAAAATGGTACAAGACTGACATGTGATACAATAGCCCATCATAGTGGTTTAGTTCAAATATACAAAACATAGAACTGTTCCATTGTTACTGGAGTTTTTGCTCTTTTCCTGTATTTCCCAACTCATTTCACATTGCTGTCTATTGTTGGTTTTAAGAGTATATATTTTTAACCAAATAGTGTCTAATTACTAGGAGTTACTCCCAGTAGAGGGTAGAAAGTGTAAAATGAACATGATCATCTCTCTGTGGTATGTGTATTGGCTCATGTGTGGTATTGGTGTATTGGTTGTGATTTGAAAGGGGGTCGTCTTGTTTTTGATGGAGCTCCTTTTACAACATTACAGTTGGTAGGTTGATATTGAAATGAAATCTGGTTTCAGCTTCTTGTTTAAAGCAATGGATTATCTCTGAAATGGATGTCTGATCGAAAACCAAAAAGTAAGCAAAAACTCCAGTCACGCTGGAATGATACAATAAACACAGGTTGACTCCATGGATTCAGTACACGAGTGTGAAAATCCCAAGACGTTTTCATACATTCAAGTAGAGGTCATTCTAAATAAAGTGAATCATTCAAAGATAAACACAGGTCCAATAAGGGTAATATGTCCTGAAATGAAGACAACCTAATGTTAATTTGAGATTCAATACCTCTACAATGTGATTTGAAACGTTATCATTCTGGGATCATTTTTGAGCAGAAGCAGGTTTCAGACTTGGATTATTCCTAATCCTGTACTAAAAATATATATTCAAACTCTTCTCTATTGGGATATTTTGGACAGAAATGCAAGTCAATCATAGCATTAATGAAAACATATTATCAGAGATAATTCATACAGTGCTCTTCTGTGCTTTAGTGCACTTCAATTATTCAAATGTTTCCATAATTCACTGAGAAAACAAAACTGTATGTGATGTATCAGACTAGTCATCAGTACAGAAATCTGTACTTCCTAAAGAGTGCTATAGTGGCGTTTTCCCTGTTTGGCAAATTGAGACAATAGGCCTCAAAACGCACTTAATTTAATAACATACTGTAACTCTTGCCCAAATTTGAAATCCTGTGCAGAGTTTTTATTGTCAATCTAATAATTGTAGAGTTTCAAGGATTTTTGGTTTGAGCAGCTATTACTAACAAAGCAAAGAATGATATCTTGACTCATTTGTTGCTATCCAGTTTCAGAATGCAGGAACATTGTGACTTTTTCTGTCATCTTCTACATCCCCACTGACCCTCAAGAGGAGACTTTCCAGTCACTTTGTTGTAAACACAAACTGTTTCAGTCTCCAGAATAAATTGGGCTTTATCACACACAAAAATACTGACACTAAAAGGTGTCATTTATTTCTGTGACTGGCCATTCTGTGAATGTTGCTACATGTTACATTTTATTTTTTGCCTTGTTTGTGAAGCTGCAGCAGTGAAAGCACCAGGTGCAATACGAGAGTGTCTAGAGCTATATGTATGTCTTTATTGCCTTCATTTATCGGATCCAATTACCTTTGTGGCTCCAACTGATTCTTTTAAGAGACGATTTAATCAGTATAGTATAGTAAAAAGTACAAAAGCTGCTAATTTTATACTCACAACTCAAAGCAATTTAAATGACTTCAAACAACAAGACATCATGAATCACGTGGGACACTATAATTAACCTCCTTTACCTTGCTTGTCTGTGTATTACCATATATTTCAAACAGCGTAGACAATGTTTGATAACGATGGTGATTCAAATCACACCGTTAAGAGATTTCAACTCTATTTCATTGGAGTACCGGAAGCTGCTAGAGTTCTGCTGGTTTGGTCTACACAGCTGCAGTCATGGCATTCTTCTGTCTCGGGTTGGTTTGGTGTTGCTGTTGCTGTCTTCCTGCATCCCCAGTATAGCCATACTGGTCTGGACTGGGATCCACCAGGTGCCTGTAACCAATCAAACATGTTCTCAGATTTCTGAGAAATGGGGATTTTTGTGGTCTTACTTAAAATGTACTGCTGTAGAGTTATATTCCAAAATGCTTTAATTCAAGAGAGACAAATACTAACAACCTGCTTTATTTTGTAATTAGAACACACTTCAGCTGTTAAAAATGATGAACTGAGTCATTTGTAAAACACAGGAGGATTTCAGATCTCAGAATTTACCTCGGATCACCTTCATCCACAAATCGCCCCTACCTGTAACCTCCACCCCCGGTTCCACGCGTCATAGTGTCGTACCGTAGTCCACGAAGTGGAGGGGTGGGAGACGGGGGCACATCCTGCCGCAAGGGAGCTCTCTGCTGGGAGCTAGGAGCAGAAAACAAGTCAAACCATTATCACAATATGAGGAAGAACAGGTGTGCTGCTTTACAATAAAAGGCAAAGAACAGTGAATGATTTAACAGTGTCACAAAAGCTAAATTTATCCAGAATTGAAATACTACTCAGGAAAGTTATAATCCAAAACTCAAGACAGGAGTGGCGAGATCGGGCCTTACTTTCAGGCCACTCCTCATTTCTCATGTTAGAGTCTGTGTACAGCATTGTGGATCATGTGATATAAAGCAACTTGCTTGCATTTAATTACCTCGGGTGGTGATAGTACCCAGGGTCGACGCCCCGATGATCACCTGGCCGTGCATACGGATGTCCAGGTGGGTAGCCCGAGTAAGACGGGCCGGACCGGGAGTTGGGGTTAGGGTAGGACGGGGACTGAGGGTATCCCTGCGGGGCCTGGGGAGGTCCAGGGTAATGACCTGACCAGGGCTGCATGGGGTAGTTCTCAGGTTCCGGTGGGCCTCGTCTGGAGAATAGAATGGCACAATTTTGAAACAAATGATGAAGTTTTTGAAATTTAACAAGAGTTTTCTACACTTAAGAAGAAAAAACCCATCAAGATTCATCATTCAATGAATCACATGATAGACTAAGTAATGATGCCACTACACAGATTCAGTTTTAACATCTCGCTCTGCCTGAAATCAGTCACAATATAACAAATCATCAACCATCATGTTAGAGTGTGCTGTTTTTGTTTGGTTTGAGATGTTCTGTTAATCCTTTAATAAGAAAATATCAGCAAATTCTAATGATGCACTTATTGCCAGTTTCTCTGGTAAATCTGCAGCATAAATGGCAAAAATATTCATGAAAACCTGCTGAAAACCATTTTTTTGGGGACCACAGAGGCACACACACACAGCCAATAGCCCACCCCGGACAAAGATCACATAGCAACAGAATATAAGTGACATGTGACAGTTTTAAGCAGGCTAGGGCACGCACGCACGCACGCACGCACGCACGCACGCACGCACACACACACACACACACACACACACCATAAATTGGTGTTTGGTGTCTAAAAATGACAGAAAAGCAGGAACACACAGAATG
>JAVQJD010009342.1:0-11578 GCA_036023655.1 Nannoperca australis | reverse complement strand
CCCCCCCCCCCCCCACACACACACACACCTTGTGTAATACTGCAAATAAATCACATCTTAGTCAACAGAGAGGCCAGATCTGACTCGTTTGATGGATTCAGGCCAACTCATAGGCAGACATTTTGAAATGTCACAGTAGCACAGCTGTAAAGAATAAAATGAATGATGGCTGAATTCCATTGAACTGCTTTGGTTTCATGCTGCATCACTGGGTCCGACTTGGTAACAGACTTTCTATTTTGATAATAAAATCAGGTGCAATGTGGCTTCACTTGAATCTGATCCAACATGGAGGACAATGTGAAGTTTACATTGTGTCTTTTCGATAAAGTGTGCGTTCATGTTTAAATCGACGTTTATTGCTTGAGTGTGTTTCTTCATTGATCCAACATCAGTGTGATCCCGAGTGAGGACTCTGTCCATGGTGCTGAAGGAGGCTGATTGGCTGAACGCTTCCTCTGTGCGCCGGTGTGATATGTGTGCGCTTCACTAGAGGGCGGGAGACTCCGCGGTACAACCTGAAGTTCCGGTGCTCTGAGGCTCAGATATTTAAAGGGCTGCTTGAACAGAGAGAAACTTCTAAAAAGGAGACAAATCAAGAGCCATTTTAGTTTTTGTAGAAGCAGGTTTTTGTGTTTGAAACCCAAAAGTGAGCTTCCGCAAATGCAGCAGAAGTTGACGAGCGTCTTTTCAGCTCACATCTGCCTTCCCGGGAGGGAGGAGACGTCCGACGGGAAAACAATTAGCTTTACAGCCTCCATTTAGCCCCGACGGTACCAGTACAATGTAGGCGTGCTCTCGCCCCCTTCTTAACTTTGCGCCGCCTGTCCTCCTTGCGGAGCAGCCACTTGCTGCAGAGTTGGATGCAGAGTTCAGCTCCGGCTTCGCCCGTGGTCCCCCGGCCACAGCCCAGGCTCCGGCTCTGATACCAGGACGAGGAGAGAGGATGGATCTCCATCACTTCACTTTTCTCTGCGGGGCTCTGGTGTTTGTTTGCGGGATCCCGTGTTTGCAGACACTTGCCATTTTCCCTCCGGCTGCCCCGAAGAGCAGCAAGGTGGCGAGGATTTATGATGGACAAGAAGCTTCTAAACACTTCAAGGAGTTTTACGCGCGGTCATCCGCCGACGTTAAAGCAACATCCAAAGACGTAATTGAGCCTCACGACTACATGCTGTCAATTTACAAGACCTTCTCCACGGCGGAGCGGCTCGGACTCAACGCCAGCTTCTTTCGCTCTTCAAAAGCTGCAAACACTATTGCAAGTTTTGTGGATAGTGGACAAGGTATGTGGAGATTTACTGTGTGTGTGAGTGTGTGTGTGTGTGTGTGTGTGTGTGTGTGTGTGTGTGTGTAGGGTTGATTGAACACCCATGATTCATACTTTGTCTCCCAGATTAATTCAGTGCAGACAATGTTTTTCCTCTGTGGTATGCACATCATCTCCGTGAGAATGGGTCTGACCCTGCTGTTTTAATGCTTTCCACAGATGACCTCCCACTCTCCCCTCTGAGGAGACAGCAGTATCTGTTCGACGTCTCAACCCTCTCCAAAAAAGCGGAGGTGCTGGGAGCCGAGCTCAGGATATACACCAAAGTGTCTGGGAATTTCAGGATTTCGGAAACGGAGCCCGTCGACGTCCAGCTCCTCTCCTGCCACGACCGGCAGCTGCTCGACTCCAAAACGCTGGACTTGCAGGATTCCCAAAGGCCGAAGTGGGAGGTGTTGGACGTGTGGGAAATATTCAAAGAGCAGCAGCACCTGAGCCACGGGAAGCACTTCTGCCTGGAGCTCAGGGCCATGCTGGACAACCCAGAGAGGGAGCTGGACCTGCACCTTCTGGGCTTGCACAGGCACGGCAGGCCTCAACAGAAGAAAGCCATCTTAGTGGTCTTCACCAGGTCTAAGAAGAGGCAGACCCTGTTCAGTGAGAGGAGAGAGGGGAGAGCGTTGCTGAGTTTGGAGAAGAAGGCCAAAGAGAGGGGCCCTGGCATCAAAGCCAGCAGGAGGAGGAGGACGGCGGCGTCCAAAACCCGCCACGGGAAGAGACACGGCAAGAAGTCCAAAACCAGGTGCAGCAAGAAGCCGCTGCACGTCAACTTCAGAGATCTGGGCTGGGACGACTGGATCATCGCCCCGCTGGATTATGAAGCGTACCACTGCGAGGGGGTTTGTGACTTCCCCCTGCGCTCCCACCTGGAGCCCACCAACCACGCCATCATCCAGACTCTGATGAATTCAATGAACCCCAGCAACATGCCGCCCAGCTGCTGCGCCCCGTCCAAACTAAGCCCCATCAGCATCCTCTACATCGACTCAGGAAACAATGTGGTCTACAAACAGTACGAGGACATGGTGGTGGAGTCCTGTGGCTGTAGGTAGTCCACCTGGCAGCTGAGGAGCTTTACTTTGACCTCCTCTGCTTTCTGGTTGGTGGGAACTGAGCAGCATTACAGGCTGCGCGGTGGGACGGCAGCACCTGAAACAAGGAAAACTTGCTCGATTTGTTTGTCAAGATGGAGACTTCCTTTCCTAACCACGCACCCAACAGGGGCATGTTTAATACCTCAGACTTGTGTTTTCTTTCTGTATGTTTCTGTCTAAATAATAATGTGATAAAATGAAACTCTCTGTCACCAAATCCACAACAACTTCAACATTTTAGCAAATCTGCTTTTATTCACTGTCTTGCAGAGAGTGAGACGAGAATATCTGATACCACTCTCATGTCTGTATGCTACATATGAAGCTACAGCCAGCAGCTGGTTAGCTTAGCTTAGCATAGAGCCTGGAAACAGGGGGAATAAAGAGAACAAAGTCCTGCACAAAGCAAAAAGTCATGTTTACACTTGTTGTTCCTAAGCGTTGAACAAACTAGATGTATTGATTAGTGAGCTGCTGGCAGGAGGATTCTGTTACCGTCAGACGGATCTATGCTAGCTGATTCCTCCCGTTTCCAGTCTTTATGCTAAGCTAAACTCAGCCAACTGCCTCTTGAGTGTAACTTCACATTTACCGTACAGACACGAGAGTGGTATCTTTCTTCTCATCTAACTCTCAGCAAGAGAGCAAATCATTCAAAAATGTTTTGAACCTTTCCTTTAAACGAGACACGTTAAATATTTACCACTTAAAGAAAGTGAATCAGCTGTTATGAGATGAATCAACAAGCTGGGCCCGTTGGACACTAGCACCTAACTTGCTAGACTTTACTGCCAGAACCATGAAGAGTTACATTAATATGAGCATTTAATACATGAGGTGTGACATTAGTTCTGTGATGTTAGTGACTCAATGCAAAGCACAGTGAACTGAAACATGAACAATATGAAGTCTCCCTCCCGTCAAAGCAGTGTGGCAGTCCAACAATATAACCGGACTCAATAACTTTATACCCAAAGTTAGCAAAAACATTCCACGGCTCTAATGACCGAGTATATCCTGTTTTAATTTAGATTTGAGGACTGAACCAAATTGATTGATGACACCTTTGTGGCCTGTTTCTTCTTCTACTTTAGAAAAGATACTGAGTGATAAACGTCGGGGTTTTGGTTTTTAACGGACTTCGTGAGCGACCTCCCTGCCAGGATTGAAAAACAGATTTCCAGCACTTGACATGGCCGATGACTCAGGGAACGTCCTCGATTGCTGGAGAGAATGTGAAGTCCTTTTGTTTTTTAAAGATTGAACCACCATCAGTACATTTTCACCGAAACCAACGCAGGGTTTCTCACCAGTTTACTTCCCGTTTGTTTTGCGGAGGAACTACGTGATTTTGTCTGTGATGCACTGATGTTCAAAAGTACCATGTGTAAATATTTGATACGGAAATAATAATTTATGTTCTACGAATAAGTTATTCCATTATTTTTTTTATTGTCCGCTTTGTTCTGTTACAACTTCCAGACGGCATGAGTCACACATCTGGATGTTCAGGTTCAAATAAACATATGTGGGTAATGTTTTGGTAAGGAAACGTGACAGCTATGTTCTGCTCACAGACTGTGAAATACTGGAGTATCATCAGTGTTTTTATTGTAAATATTAATAGGAAATAATTATTCACCAAAGGAGAAACATTGTTTTTGTTTGGTGAAGTCTTTTTTAGGCTAAACTGTTGTTTAAAACATTAGTAGCACATTTGTAGCCTCTTATATTTTGTATATTGCATTATTTACTGGAATCTGAAAATAATATATTATACTGATTGATACCGACTGAACGGGTGGATGATTTGGTGTCGTGCCACAATGTTTATATTTTATTGGACCCTCTCTTTGCTCTCCTGCATCAAACCATGTGACACATTATTACAGCTGAAGAATACACAGTAAAATAATCACTAAAATTGTTTAACCAAATGAATCTATTCTTATAAACTGTGTGAACTGTCAGATATGTAGAGTAACAGGCAAATTAAAATGGCTTGAACGTAAAATGTTTTCTTGTTGGAAGTGTGGAATTTACTAATTAACCAATATTTATTACTGCTTATATTACTAATAGTTATGGTGCTTTTTTGCTTCTATAAGGTGAATTGTACCTTTAAATGATAAATCAAGACCCCAGTTCAGTCTTTATTGTCCTGTTTGAAATGGGGCTTGCAGCATAGCTACAAAAAACACATTAAAACTGAATGGTTAGTAAAAATAACACAATAGCAGTTAAAAAATGTTAACAATAAGCAAAAATAAATGAAAACAGCTGAACCAACTACTTTAAAAAAGGAAACAGTAACATGGGCTGTGCCGCTGCTCACAACTGAGGGTTCAAATCCATCACTAGAGTCTACACATCTGCCTTCAAGTTAGATTAGATGACAAGTTTGATACCCCTCTCATATCTGTACATTCAATATGAAGCTACAAGCAGCAACCAGTTAGCTTAGCTTAGCACAACGACTGGAAACAGGAGGAAACAGTTAAGTTCACTAATTAACACGTTATATCTCTTTTACTTTAATCTGTGTAAAAAAAAAAAAGGACCATTGGACTCAAGGAAGTTTCTGCTCCCGGTGGACAAATAGCCCATCTTGTTGTTTTTATTGTTTTTTGTGAAACAAACAAAATATAATTAGTAACTAGTGAGCTTTCCAGGTGACGGTAGGCTGGTTATGCCAAACATCAACACATGTTGTTGAGCTTTTGTTGTTAAACTCTCCCAGGTAGCAGGAAGCAGAACTACCTGCTGCTGATCGATATAAACAAGCGGCCTGGAACTTATAGGCTCATAAGTTTTCCTCGCTGGCGTTGAAGGGACGAGCGGGGTGAGTGACAGTTTGCAGGGTGAAAACAGGGTCAGTAGACAAGTGGAGAGAGAGAGCGGCATCTTCTCTGGGTGGGCTGTTGTTTCTGTGTGTGTTGGAGGTCGGGGTGGAGCTGAGGGGGGCAGTATGTGACAAACAAATTGGTGGGCAGATGTAGTGAATGACCCCCCCCCCTCCCTTTAGTCTAGAGCCACACTGGGTCCCGCTGCCCCTCAGACAATGGCAGTGGAGGATCTCAACATCAGATTAAACCTGCCTTTTCCTCAGAGGGGTCAAAGGTCAAGTGGGCCATTGTCTCCGGGGGCTGTGGACATTAAACAACGTACACGTCCCCTTAGAAAAGGGCAGCAATCAAGAGGGGCGGGAGGAGGGCGAAGGGGAAGGAATGTGTGTGATGCTCTCCGAGGGCCTCGCCGTCGCTCCGCGAACAACAAGGTGAGATATAAAAAAGGGGCGTTTTGAAGCAGCTGCTCTGAACAGCCAGCGGAGGACAAAGGGCTGGAATGCACCGTCTCTTTAGTGGCGTACGGAGGCGTTTCTGCGCTGTGTCTTGCTGTGGCAGATTTGCTGTGAGATGGAGAGAAAAATATTTGCAGGGGAAACAAAGCCGGGTGTAAATCGAGTGCAGGATTCAACAGTTGTTATCAGAGTGTGTGTGTGTGTGTGTGTGTGTGTGTGTGTGTGTGGAGGGGGGGGGATAACTAGGAGCTCATGTTTTGTTTCTCTTTTCTTGCTGAGTTTTTCTGTGATGTTAAATGTTTCACACATGTCCACAGTTCAGTCGAGAGGGTGGTGGTGGGAACGAGATCTGGAGTAAGATATCTGCTGAAGAACAAAAAGAGAAGTTTACAACATGTGGTGTCCGAGAAACGTCCGACAGCCGCAGCAAAGAAGAAGAAAAAGAAACTTTCCCTTGATGTTTTAACCCCATATAATTCCAACACTTGTCTCCCCTTGTTTGCTTTTAGCCGAGGGCAAAAGTGATGTCTTGTCATCTTGACCTCTGTGTTTGCTCTGGTAAACGGAGGCTTTAAGAGTCCGATGGCAGCAGCCTCTCAGCCCTCCGACCGACACACGAGGGAAGTGACTTGTTACTCCGTCTGTTTGTTGAGTAAACCCGAGTGGCGTTTTATTTGTAGTCTTTGCTGCAGGGTTGAAGCTGTTTTCAAGTCTTGCCTTCCTCTGATTCCCGGCGGACTTTTCAGGTGGAAAGACGTCACACATTGAAGTTAAAACTGGGCTAATATTTATCTGAATGTGACTAAATGTAGCCACAGTTTACTAAATCACTGCTTAGTGCTGGTTTGGGCTTTAACTTTAACTTAACTACTTTACCATCTTTGTAAGGATCCTTTAAAGAGTTGAACCAGAACAATAAACGTAAATAGTTGCCAGTTTATTAGGTACACCTAGCTAAAATAATGCTGTTTACTACAAAAGTCCTGCAATACATCCTCCCTTCATGAAGGTTGTAATTGAAACAGTTTAAAAGAGGTGCTGATTTAACTGTAGTGTGGACAAAATAATGGAAACACCTGATAAAATGTAAATAACACTTTGTCCAAAATTGGACTTATTGTTACTGCGCTACTCTTTGCTAAAGTACTTCAATTGTTTGGACATTTCGCTGGTGATCCCTCTGCCTGTGTGCTGACTGATGCAGACTCAGAGGAGAGGGATTACACAGTTGAGTGAGAAAGCAAAGTGATGGAGGAGAAGGAGGACAGGTGTGTCCTCCGCGGGTCACTGCTGCTGACAAACAGCGTCTTCTTGAATGTCACAGCAAACACAGACTCCTCTCAGGGTTTGGATTCATGACTTTGTTGAAGATCCTGGTTTAAGTAATCTGTGTCCCCCTCACATTGTGAACTACTTTATTTACACACTTTGTACTGATTCTGACAACAGGAAATAAAAAAATTCATTGTTGGAAAGCCCCCGCCCTTTTCAAAATGTTACTCTTAATCGACTTGTTTTCCACGATGTCCCTGCAGCTGTTGCACCACTGCCCATCATTTATTATAATGTGTCTCAGCTGTGAGGTGTCTGGTTTTGTATTGTAGCATTTTGGGGACAGTGGGGTCCGTCAACAACTGTCTTTCCTTTCCAGAGTGAACTCACTACGAACTGAAAACCGGGTTAGTTTATAGTGTGCAGATCCGACCATGTTCAGTAGAAACTACAACCCCCACCTCCGCCTCCATCAGCAGCATGACTGACTCGTGTGCTCAATAACTCTCCTCCTTTGTGTTTGGCTAATTGTTTTGTTTTAGAGTTGTTGTTTACCTCCACCCAACATTTCCCCCTCATCCCTGTATTGCACATTAATGATGTTACTACTTCCCATTTTGTTCATTTCTCCATTTTGTTGAATTCATTTTGAGTTAAAAACACTAGAAACTGAAAATTCTGCTTTTCATTCTTTGTCTTATGCACGTGTTGTTTTCTTTACGTTGCTGAAGGCACTTGAATATAAATGCACAGATAGAAATAGGCTAATTTGCATAAATTAAAACCCACCGGGGGACAAATACGACAGAGACGCTAAAGGCTCCAACACTTTCTACTTTTACGTAACCAGTTCTACAAAGTCTCTTCTGTTCTACGGTGTCTTTAGTTTTACTTCAGATCTTTTTATTTGCGTTTTCTCAGCAACAATTGATCAGCAGATTGATCAGGCTCGCCAGCATGTTAAAGGTATTTGTGTGTATTAAGTGTTTGACTGGAAATAGCTGCACATGTTTCTCTTTAAGTTCAAAGAAAGATATTACATGTGTCATGTAACCTCTCTCCCTATCTCTGTCTGAGCACATGTACTTTGGATTCACATTATTATTTCCGTGCTTTGAACAAAATCCTCACGGTTTCGTTCCCATACTTGATCCTTCTGGTCTCCTACAGATTCTGGCCTCGGGTGAAGGTTTCATGAGAGGGCATCGGGGGCAGGTCCACATTTTTTCAACATCTTAAAGACTTACATTATCCACAAAACATCATAACGGTCAAGTTTTATAGATATTGGAAACGTCCTGATGCCACTCCCTCTCTGATGCGCTTGAGGGGAAGTGGACAAGAGCCAGCAGAGGAGGGGAAGTGAACTGAGGTAACGTGAAGGATACAGACAGACGAGTGAGTGACAGCCAGAGAAAGAAAAGAAAAGAAAAAGCAGAAAGATAGAAAGTGAGTTTTGGAGGGAAAGAGACGGCACAGTATCAAAAAAGAAAGGGAGCAATGTTCCTGACCATGAGTCCACGTACAGCCATGCTAGCAGCTCTGTGAGGCTGTGTTTAGCTACATGCTACATAGCCTGTACATGCTAACATACTGATGTTAAGCAGGTATTATGTTTAGCATGATCATCATCTTAATTTAGCGTGTTAGCATGCTAACGTTTAACTATCAGCACTCAAACAAAGTGCAGCTGAGGAACATTTTGCAGGTATTTGGTCATAAACCAAAGTACTGGGCATGTTGAAATTCTGACAGGATGGTGGTCTAGAAGAAAAGGAAAGGGATCACCAAAGTCAATAGGATTCATCCTCTGGAAACCATGAATTTCTTTACAAAATGTCATGGAAATCCTTCTAATAGCTGTTGAGATATCAGTTTGGACCAAAGTGCTGTGAACAAAAAAACAATAGTGAAACTAAAAGTCGCAAGTACGTGATGCTTTAGTACGTAATCTAACAATACTGGATCCTACATTTCCCATAATGCCCCCAACAGCATCTCTCACCACCTGGGGAAACACCAAAGTCTTAAAACTAAGAAGACGTAGTACAGATGATCTTTATATGTAAAAATCAGCAGAGCACCTCTTTAATGAGGGCGATGCCAACGGTGAAAATGTGAAAATGAATTTGAGAAAGAATGTGAGAGGAATGGGAGAAACCCAAAGGGGCAGGGAAGTGTGTGTGTGTGTGTGTGTGTGTGTGTGTGTGTCAGCTCCCTGCTCCTGCAGCAGAGCCCCATCCGTCAGGCCTTTTGGCAGCAGAACAAACCGGGCAGAGTTACTTTTTAGCGGGTGTTCCCCTCTTCTCCTCTCCGCAGCCTTTTACTGTCACACAGGGATCTAAATGATGAGGACACGCAGAACATGCAGATGTTTGCAATATCTCTCTAATATGGACCCTCTCGTACGGACGCACCTGGCTCTGATTTGTCTGAGATAGAGCATGTAGCGTGTGCACTTGACATCAGTTTTTATGTGTGCAGAAAGATACTTAAAGGAAAGACAGAAGAGGAGGAGGAAGGGAGGGAGGAAGAGGGAGGGGGTAGTAAGTAAAAACAGAGCAACTGTCGCTCACATGCCCGACACAGAATGATAATCAGGGCCCGGGCTGCTTTTGTACATGAGCAGCTTTGGTTTTGGGTGACAGCGCTGGTAGTGTTATTTTACAGTCAGTCTGCAGTTGGAAATAAAAACCAGACGAGGTGGGCTCCGCGGCCAAAATCAGTCCCCCCGGTAATTAAAAGTGCCTGCTGAGAGCTCTTTACTACACGCAGCCAGATCACTGATCATCACCGGCCGATCACATCAAAAGGAAATGACACAGGACACAGGGCGAGTCATTAGTGAGTAGATTTCCCCAAAAAGATCACAGGCAATCATTGGGCGGTTGATTACCTACAGATTGTCTGTTCTTTCCCCACCTTTCCACTCGCAGGGACACGCACTGAAACACACTCTAGTTTATTTTATTTTTATCTTCCTTCTGCGGATCTGCAACTATTAAATGCCACAATTATTTGATTTGATGCTTCACCAAATCTCACATTCTGCCCATGTTTAGATTTCTATTGTGAGTCCATCAGAGACTTGACTTCACAACCTCTGTCAAACAGCGGCCACTGTGGCCACAAGTGGAATTACAGGATAAAGTGACAATGAATTGGACTTCATTTCCCAAGATTCTCTCAATACTAAAGTTTGACAATCTAGGGCATACACAATCTAGTTTTCTAATGTCTGTGCAGTAAATATGAAGCTACATCCGGTTAGCTTAGCTTATATTTTCATCAGCTTATTGTAGGACTCAGTCTTGCCTCCAGAACAGAGAGCTCGTAAACACTTTCAGATGAATTTCTCCAGTTTCTACACAGTCCTCACTACATTTACTTCTTAAAATCACATGAAAGTAGACATACTTGAGAAAAACACTTGTGTATTATTAGTATTAACACTAAAACACACTCAAGTATCAAAAGTAAAAGTACTTATAGTGAAGGAAAATGAAGTTTCCATGCCAGTTTTGATTTTGTTTTTATCTTCTCTGATCAGCTGAAGAAGAAAATAAAATGTGAGAAGTGAGGAAGGAATGAAAGAAAGAGTGTTTTGTGAAGATTGACAAGATTTTCTAAAACCTTTTAGATAAAAGCTGAAAGTCAGCGAGTCATCAAACTGAAGCGAGGCTGTTTTACAGAGTTCCTGAAAAGTCGACCTTTTCGAGATCAAAGATTTTTACAAGAGAAAACTAATATTTTATGAGTCATGAAGCTGCAGAGTGAGTACAGCCGTCAGATGAATGTAGTGGAGTAAAAATAAACTTCCCTACCAAGGTCAAGTGGAGTATAGAATTACTCCATTACAAGTAAAAGTCCTGCATTCAAAATGTAACTCAAGCTAAAATACAGAAGAATCTAAAGTAAAAGTTCTCCCTATGAAAAATGACCCTCACAGCGTTATACAAATGATATGTATTTAATTGGAATATTAATTTTAATGCATTTATATAAGCAGCCTTTTAATGTTGTCATGGTAGATACTTAATACTAATACATACTTAATATACTGCTGTGTAGTTTAATTCATAAGAATGCCTCATATTTTATAAAAATATGTATGTTTCACAAACTACAGCCATCAGATAAATGTAGTGAAAAGTGAAAGGTTTAATATTTCCCTCTGAGATGTTGTGGAGTACAGAAGTACAGAAAATGAAAATATCTCAACACTGTACTTGAGTGAAGGCCAGGAGATGTGGCTGAAAGATCTGGAAAAAAAGCAGGTAAGTGAGTATTTAAGCTCTGCTCCCTCCAAAACGTTGTGGAGAGGAATCCTAAAGGGCCAGAAACTTGAGTAAATGTCCGTAGTAACTTCCTGCCGCTGTCAGTAGGTGTATTAATGAAAAGAAATACCTTAAGTTAAAGTCAGATTGAATCCATTTAACTTCTCTTAACGTCTTCTTCAGTCTGAAAACCAGACATTCGGGACACTGAGGTGCTGAAGGCTGGACATTTTTTGAACACCTTGTTAAATGAGTTGCAGGTGCAATCAGCAAGACAACACCACAATCGCCCTCCTTACAGTAA
>JAVQJD010009321.1:0-16981 GCA_036023655.1 Nannoperca australis | reverse complement strand
GGTAGAAGTACAAGATGCTGTATATGTGTCACCTTACTCTTTGGGTCTTTGTGTGGAAGTTGGTCTCGACCGGCTCCATGTGATTGAGCCCTGAGATAACTTTGTTATGATATGAAGCTATATAAATAAAATTGAATTGAATTGTTCATATGCATGGTGTCCTTGGCAGGTTTGAGAGTCTGGAACCAGAGATGAACAACCAGGCGTCTCGTGTTGCTGTGGTAAACCAGATCGCCCGGCAGCTGATGCACAGCGGTCACTCGAGCGAAAAGGACATCAAGACCCAGCAGGACAAACTCAACAACAGGTATGAACACATGGATAAAGATGTCCTCAACATAAACTCCATGAAACTGTAGGTGTGATTGCACCTGTTGACTGAGGATCCTCTCCTCTTCCTCTAGGTGGAGCCAGTTCCGCGATCTGGTGGACCAGAAGAAGGAGTCCCTGAACTCAGCTCTCGGTGTGCAGAACTACCACCTGGACTGCAACGAGACCAAGTCCTGGATCAAAGAGAAGACAAAAGTCATTGAGTCCACCCAGGAGCTGGGCAATGACCTCACCGGGGTCATGGCCCTGCAGCGCAAACTGACTGGTATGGAGCGCGACCTGGCCGCTATTGAGGACAAGCTGGGCGACTTGCGAGGTGAGGCCGACGGGCTGGCGGTGGACCACCCTGACCAGGCCAAGGCCATCACAGGACGCCTGGCTGAGATTACTGCCGTCTGGGAGGAAATGAAGAACACTCTGAAGAACCGCGAGGAGTCTCTGGGCGAGGCCAGGAAGCTACAGCAGTTCCTGCGCGAGCTGGACGACTTCCAGTCGTGGCTGTCCCGCACTCAGACAGCCATCGCCTCTGAGGACATGCCCAACACTCTGGCTGAGGCCGAGAAGCTCATGGTCCAGCACGAAGGCATCAAGAACGAGATCCAGAACTACGAGGAGGACTACCAGAAGATGCGGGACATGGGGGAAATGGTGACCCAGGGCCAGACAGATGCTCAGTACATGTTCCTGCGACAGCGGCTGCAGGCGCTCGACACTGGCTGGAACGAGCTGCACAAGATGTGGGAGAACCGGCAGAACCTGCTGTCGCAGTCCCATGCTTACCAGCTGTTCCTCAGAGACACCAAGCAGGCCGAGGCCTTCCTCAACAACCAGGTAAACAAAAGATCCACCGCACTGCAGTCCAGCGTCTTCACACCTTTTAACATCGGGTTCACATGTCCTGTGACGTCAAAGACGAGTCAAGATCAGGATTGGAACCATGTTAGTAATGCAGGTTACTCAGTGAGAACATTTTATATAAAATTCTAAATTAATATATCATTAAATATTATTCTGGGATGTACTCTGGTCTCTGTTACAGAACAGGTTACTCTGATCAGGTTAATGTGTCGACTTCTGGTCACATGATTTCTTCAGTTTTGAGTGAATGTTCAGGCCCTCTGACGAAAACTACTGATGATATTTGTGACCTTTCTTGTAGCACTGCCATAAAATCACAATCAAAATGTAATGGTTTGCATGGGACACATTTTGCTCTCCAGAGTATGAACCCTAACCCCTGTCCCACAAACAACCTGTGTCAGTATTTAACTGTGTCCTCGCCTGCAGGAGTACGTCCTGGCTCACACCGAGATGCCCACCACTCTGGAGGGGGCCGAGGCCGCCATCAAAAAGCAGGAGGACTTCATGACCACCATGGATGCCAACGAAGACAAAATAAACGGCGTGGTGGAGGCTGGCAGGCGGCTGGCCAGCGACGGAAACATCAACGCCGAACGTATCCAGGAGAGAGTCGCCTCCATCGATGACAGGTAGACACGGCAGGTGGCTCTGTTGCAATGAGCTTTATTAAACAGTAAATCAGAACGATTGCAGCCCTGCTGAATCTGTTGAACCTTTGGAAACAAGTCATCTCTGTGTTGCACCCAGCGGTGATGCAGCATTGTACTAAGGTGCAGCGCTACTTCACAGCTTCACGAGGGTGGAACAGCACAGAGTCACCAGGTTATTAGACTTGATGTGGTCTAATCACAAGGTCCATTTAGCAGCTGTTAATGAAGCTTTTGATCATATCATGATCTTCATCAGGGTCAGAAACTGAGGTTAAAGTTTGTGACTTTGTAAACAGCAGTTGAGAAATGGGGCAAACTTGGCGATGAAGGTCAAGTATGTTCGAAAGCTGCAGAACAGCTACTAAATGGACCTCGTGGTCAAGAAGGAACCTCAGCTTTAAAGAAATAAGTTCCTCCAACTGTAAAAATTTGAATTAAAGTAACCCAACCCCACTTTTCAGGGTTGTCAGCGTTACTGTTCCTTCCGGTAGAAGAATCTGTTGCATAGTTATTGATGAACAAATAATAAATTCTCCAGCCAATCAGCATGGAGGATTCTTCATGTGACGCCGTCTTTACCTCGTCTTCGGTGTTTCAGGCATAAGAAGAACAGGGAGGCTGCAGTGGAGCTGCTGATGAGACTGAAGGACAACAGAGACTTGCAGAAGTTCCTGCAGGACTGCCAGGAGGTCAGTCTCCAAACAGCAACACTTCAGAAAGAGTACAGATGGAGTAAAGATGGGGGTGGAAGTTTACAGATCACATTTTAATGACACTCTGACAAACTTTACATTTTGTGTGTGTGTGTGTGTGTGTGTGTGTGTGTGTGTGTGTAGCTGTCTCTGTGGATCAATGAGAAGATGCTCACAGCTCAGGACATGACCTACGACGAGGCCAGGAACCTGCACAGCAAGTGGCTGAAGCACCAGGCCTTCATGGCTGAACTGCAGTCCAACAAAGAGTGGCTGGACAAGATCCAGAAGGTAGAAGGGTCTGAACACCGCGACTAATAGATCAGGACCTTCTGTTGCAGATGTGCTACTCTGCATGGACAGTGCAGAGTAGCACATCATCTCTGTGAAGTCATAGATTACCACTAGAGAACAGAATCCCTGCATTAAAAGTCCCTTTAAAAGTTTAACAAAGTGCAGTAACTCAGGGAAGAACACAGACGTTCTGACCTGTTGGAGAGGAACAGTGAGGATGAAGAGCGTGACCTTTAACCTGACCTTAGCTTTTCCCGGTGTGTGGACTGTAGGACGGCACGCTGCTGGTGTCGGAGAAGCCGGAGACGGAGGCGGTGGTGAAGGAGAAGCTGTTGGCGCTCCACGCGATGTGGGAGGAGTTGGAGTCCACCACCCAGACTAAAGCTCAGTGTCTGTTCGACGCCAACAAGGCCGAGCTGTTCACTCAGAGCTGCGCCGACCTCGACAAGTGGATGGGAGGCCTGGAAGGTCAAATCCAGTCTGACGACTACGGCAAAGACCTGACCTCTGTCAACATCCTGCTCAAAAAACAACAGGTCCAGTGAAGGATTCTTATTACTGTCACTGCAGTAGTGTTTCTTTATACTTCTACTGCACTACATTTATTTATTACTGCTTACTTTATCACATTTTAAAATATAAAAGAAACTGTAAAAGTACAACAACTACTTTTAATGCCTCACTGATAATTGTGACACTAATGCAGGATGTAATAATACACATTCTGATGCTTCTGTACAAAAGTATTTTACACTCTTACTACATGATACAGGATACCACTGATTACTAGTAGCACTAAATGTAGCTTTACCAGTAATAGTATTTTTTGTAGTGTTAGCACTGTTGTCAGAAAGAATAGGCGTAGTCTTACCAGTTGCAGTATTACAACAGTATTAACAGTAATACTACCTGTGGTGTCAGCCTCAGCCTGACTACACCCCCCAGCTGGTGCAGGAGTATCAATACTGGTATGAGCAGCAGTATTAGTGGCTGTAGTAGTATGAGTCTGACTCATATCCTCCTGCAGATGCTGGAGAACCAGGTGGAGGTGCGTCAGCGAGAGGTGGTGGAGCTGCAAAGCCAGGTGAAGGCTCTGGGTCAGGAGGTGAAGGACACCGACGAGGTAGATGGGCGGAGACAGCTGGTGGAGAGGAAGTTCCAGGACCTGCTGGAGCCGCTGCGACGCCGCAAGAACTTCCTGGTGGCGTCCAGAGAAGTTCACCAGTTCAACCGAGACGTCGAGGACGAGATTGTACGTAACATTGATCCTGACAGCCACACTGTTCCTGTTCCCGACAGTCACACTGATCCCAACAGTCACACTGATCCTGATCCCGACAGCAACACTGATCCTAATCTTGACAGTAACACTGGTCTTCCACATGGGGCCGATGGTGAGCTGCCACCACGCTGATCTACATTAGCTCGATATCTCTGATTGACTGTTACTGCGGTTACAGCGTCGTGTTGCTGACAGCGACCTCGGACACAACGTCTTCACTGTGATTGGGTTTAACTGGACGCTGCAGTCACGGACCAGCAGCAGGTGGTTTCTGAATGTGTGTTGGGTGTTTTGTCTTCCAGCTGTGGGTGCAGGAGAGGATGCCTGTGGCCACGTCCACCGACCACGGAAACAACCTGCAGACCGTCCAGCTGCTCATCAAGAAGAACCAGGTGAGGGAACCGTTCTGTTTCAAACTTCAGCAAAGTACCTTCTGATCTGAGTGTGACTTGTGATATCATCAACCAAACTGCACCAGACCCCAGGAAACACAGCTCCAGGTGTCGGATATCTGGGCGTGTCCTGAGTTTTCCTTTCATCAGGATGGTTCAGGGAAAGGAGCGCTTGTTTTTCTAATGTTTGAGTCCCTTCGTGTATTGAGCACAACCAAACTGAGCTCCTGTCACTCGTCATGTTCTTACATCTGTATTTCACTTTAAATGATCATGTGATGTTGATGACTCATGTCAGTCACCAGGACCAATCAATAATCCAGCAAAGTGGAGAACTGATTGTATTAATGTGCGCTCCTCCTCCTCAGACTCTGCAGAAGGAGATCCAGGGTCATCAGCCTCGAATCTATGACATCCTGGAGCGCACAGAGAGCCTCCTGAAGGATGAGTCCTCCAATGAAGTTGTTATCCGTCAGCGTCTGGCCAACCTGCAGGAGCTGTGGAGGCAGCTGATGGAGGAGGCGGAGCGGCGTCACGGCCGGCTGGAGGAGGCACACAAAGCCCAGCAGTACTACTTTGATGCTGCTGAGGCTGAGGCCTGGATGAGCGAGCAGGAGCTGTACATGATGTCAGAGGAGAAGGCCAAGGTGGGGGAGGCACTTCCTGGTGTTTTTTCACATTAAAGCTGCAGAACCACTGAAGCACAGTTAAAGTGAGATGATGGGGAGCTTCAGGCATCTCCTGCATTATCACCTGGTCTTGTGGCCCCTTCCTGTACTGCAGGCGCACCTGTGGTTGTGCCTGTAGACGCTACTCTGGGCTGTAATCTTCAACAGTCAATATCCAGCAATTTACACATGTCTGTTTTTCTAGAGTAGAATAATAAAGCTCAATATGCTTAATGTTTTCTACATGGATGTGTGTGTGCGCAGTGTTAACAGGTTATTTCCTTGTGTTGTAAACAGGATGAACTGAGTGCGGTCACCATGCAGAAGAAGCATCAGATCGTGGAGCAGGCGGTGGAGGACTACGCTGAGACCGTCCACCAGCTGTCCAAGACCAGCAGAGGATTGGTGGCTGACGGACACCCCGAGAGGTAGGACACCGACCTGAGAGGGAGGTTCTGTTACTGCTGCGTTCATCACTCAGGGCCACTATGGAGCAGTGACCCCTAGAAACAAACTGCTGGGCCCCATGACACTGCAAACTGAACCAGCTTCTGTGGTTTACATAGTAACGTATGTGTGTGTGTGTGTGTGTGTGTGTGTGTGTGTGTGTGTGTGTGTGTGTGTGTGTGTGTGTGTGTGTGTGTGTGTGCATTCAGTAAGCTGAAAGCATCAGATAAGGACCGCCGTCTGTCCGTTGAGGTGTGGGACTGGGACAGAACCACCCGGAACGACTTCATGGGCTCCATGTCGTTTGGAGTGTCCGAGCTGATCAAAGCTCCCAACTGTGGATGGTCGGTCTCCTTTCACTTGTACTTATTTCCTGGTCCTGTAAGGTTTTTAGGTCAAATCCTTTTAAGACAGCTGACTATCATAACTTATCATTTTAACAAACTTTTTCAGTAAGTCAATTATGGCTTTCAAGAACAAAGTGTTGTCTTGAACGTCGGGAAAGAGTCTGTTTTCCGCCAACGTGTTAATACTACACACAGCCAACTGACCAGCGTCGCTCATTGTGCGTAAAACAGACGTAAAGACCGCTGGCCGAAGGCTGAACTCCTCTCCCTCTGACAAACAGCACCTGCTGCCGTCATGTTCTCTGCCTGCTTTGTTTCACGCTGATAAACACACACTCACGGAGATGTTAAAGTCACTCTCCAATGTTAGCATACCTGCCGCCACCTAGCCTAAACCAAGCCTGATGGACTGCTGCAGGGAGTTCATTTAGAAGTTTCAGGAAATACCTGCACATAAAAAAAAATGTTTGGCGTCATCAGCTTAGAAACTACCACAGTACATCTATGTGTGTTTGTCTGCGTATTCCAGGTCAAGTGGCCAGCGGATGTGTACATTAGAGCGAATGTAGTTGGCGCTGCCAATGGAACAGACCTGCAAACAGACAGCTATTTGTGTACAGAGATGTAAAGTTTTATGGACAGAGGAAGAGATGCATGGGTGATGGATTAAAAAGAAGGGAAATAAAAAAAATAGATTCACCTTTCTCCATCTTCTTTCCCCTTTAAGGTACAAGTTGCTGAACCAGGAGGAGGGAGAGTATTATAACGTACCCATCCCAGAGGTGGACGACGTCAACCTGGAGCTCCGACAGAAGTTCGAGGTGAGGACAGACATGGCTTAGCTAACACAGTTGTGAAGTAATACAAAAGAAGAAATCGTGCGGACGGTCTAAATGAAGCCCAGAGCACGTTTATGTTGTTGTCGCAATACCAGCTTTAATGATTTAGCTGTATTTTACTGGACTCTGATGCAGAGCTGCTTCCAGCAAAGCACTTGTTTCTGCAACTGCCACAATGACAGTGTGAGTTATAACCTATAGGTACATCCATAAAACAACACAAATGTTTTTGTTGTTGTTATCTTATTCAGCTCCACCTTTCCATTAAACCAGACAAACAGCAGGAAACTGCACCCGCTGTCTTAGAGATAGTAGCCTTTTCCTGCTTCCTAATATGTCATCTTTTGTGATATTCTTCCTCAATATTATTCTGAGTTCAACCATTCTTCTTGGACCACATTAGTCCCTGTAAGTGCATATTGATTTTACAAATGTATACTCTGCTAATAAGTACGTAAAACAATAATGTAACTTTTGACTAAAATAAAATGTTTTTGCAAGCAACTGAAAACAGATTCAACAATAAAAAACACAACTGTTTACTCTGAAAATGGTTGACGGTATTATGCAGAGCATTTAAATTCCGTTTGAACCAAATCAAAGGAAACATTCATCGCTGCTGACCCTCGCTCTCTAGTGGCCGCTCTGTTTACTGCAGGTTTCTGTTACAGTAACACATTTAAACATCTTTAAATGAAACTCCCTTCACGTCTGTATTATTAACATATTAATAAGTGGCTGCTATGTCAAAACATTGCAACTTAAACAAGTGCAAAAATATATGGGCAGTTTTATTCAAGTACATGTGTTTTAATACGGAGTGTAAATGTCAGTCCTCAAGACTCTGAGCCGTATTGTTTTTAATTTTCCGTTTCTCTCCGCACTGTACAACGCTGACTTTGACTTTCCTCCAAGGCTAGCGTCTTCACACACGGTTGCCGTGGAAACTGGGGTGAGCTGCAGAGATGCGGCCAGATGTGATAGAATAAGGATTTATTCTGCTTTTTTCTAGTCATTCCTTTGATAATTTGATTGAAACAGATCAAAATAGGGACTCATCAGGTCACATGTGCATTCTGTCACTTTCTTTTTCCCAGCAAGACACACCAGCTAACCTGGTGGCCGCACTAATGAGTGAGTTTCTCCTTTCTTCTAGGCCTGCCAGTTAAATATCCACTATCTCAAGGTAGCTCTTCTGCCTGCTTCGTCTCTATTTTTCCCACTGCCAGCTTGCATCACACTCACTTTACTTACCGTTTTAGGATTGTTTGTGGATCTCTGCTGGGCTTCCACAAATTAATCTGATTTACTAACAAAGGCTCTCAACAGCATATAGTTGAACCAGCCCAATTTGCTTGCTGTTAGGAATTAAATTAATGTGCTTTTATATCTCTAACTCCTCCCACATACTTATATACTAACTTTCTCCTTCTTTCTGTCTCGTTCTTTTTGACAAACATACAATTAAAGGGACTACACATATGTTTAATATGAAGGAGGAATTAATTCTAAAGTTTTGAGGATTTTCCTGCACCTGCAGCCTCTGCTTCAAAGGTCAGATCAGCAAACTTTGACATTTGCAGCATTTACATTTGGCCTTACAGCGCAAAAAGGGAAGCAGCTGGTGCAAAAACAACAGCAAACATGCAACATCCTCTTTGAAACTGAAGCCTTAAACACATTAACAGCCAAGGTTATATTATTAATATAAATATAAAAGTGCTGCATATAACACATGCACTCCCTATCTGATACACAAAGACCAGACAGCATTGTTGTTAGTAAATTTGTGGACCACTCGGGCCTCTGGTGGTGTCATCATCTTTTCCACTATCAGTGCACTGCCATTGGCCAAGAGAGTTTCACCCCTGCTCCTCATTGGCTTATAGTGTGATCCACAGTCCGCCCTCTACTAGTCTGCCTCTGGTCTGGACTATAGAAGGCTGTTAGGACATGACGCATGGATGGACACCCACTTACGCGTAGTAACTGTATGAATGAACGCGCACACACAAGCAGGTTCTTGCTGTGCATGCCAAATTTCTCCACACGGTGGTGGTGTTATATTTATTAAAAGACTGGCTGGTTTGTATGCATTTAAATACAACTTTGTATCTCTGACATAAATATTCGAAACAGGTAGATGTGTTTTTTGTTAACTTTTAATGTGTCATTTTTATATTATAGATAAATGGTCCATGTTAGATATTTTTTGAAAATGACCACTTGATGTCTCTGCAAGGTCCGGGTGTATAAATATCTCCACTCCTGATTTAGACATAAATGGATGCCACAGTATAAAACTTGGTTAGATATAAACCAGACCAGTTCTGTCCTTGGTCGACCTCCTGTAGCAGAGCTCAAGCAGTGTTTATGTTAGCGGTTCCCAGATTTCATTTTTTGCTTGTGATCTCTAAAAAAAGAAGTAACTAATGTGTTTTATGAATTATTAGCAGTAAAAACAAAAAAAACTAAATTTCCTTTCTAGAATTTTGGCATTTGAAGAATTTCTGGCAGCCTGAAGAGTTCAAAATATCCAGATTTTTATGAGAAAAAAGCAAAAATTAAAAGAAAGCCAGAAAAACATATTCGTGAGTAACAGTTCCTTTTTCCTTTGCTGGGTTGTCACCCACGTGTTAGGAACCACTAGTTTATATCATTAACCATCACACATGACAATATGTAAATTTGTTTAATAATCCTCTTATAAAATTGTACCTTCAAAAAGAGGGATGTTAACCTGTAAGATACTTAAATTCCCTCTTTTGTGTTTTTCTTCTATTTGCCACCTTGTTGTAGCACTCCGTTCACTTCACATGGTCATCAGACCTCAGAGTCCTGCTGCTTTTCATTCCAGCTGTCTCCTCTGGGACTTAATGACACCAATGAAATAAACGATTGTACATGAGAGCATACAGACCCAGGAGTACACCTGGGTCAAACTGAGAACCGCTCTCCCCCAGTTTATTCTAAACTACCACTGACACGCCAAGTTAATGCTTACATTACACTGCTCTTAATTAACCCAACCAGGTGTACCCGAAGAGCCACTTAACCTGAGTTAAATATGTGGCAATTATTACGTTGAGTATATTACAGCATTGAGTTAAGAGTAGAGAAACGGTTGGCGTGGCAACAGCCTCTCTGCCCCGCCGGGCGCCTGTTTTCTCTGCTCTATCTGACAGAAACAGACAACCGCTGGAGCCGTGATGGGAGCTTGCAGGGTCCTAATTGCCCTTTTTGTTCAAACACGCTTGGCAGACCAGTCATTATTACAACAGGGATCCTTGCTACGCTGGCACCCCACGCCACCACCACCCGTGCAGACTGCCCACCTCATGTTTTCCCAAAATGCACCAGTAGGGAGAACCTGCTGAGGCTTTAAAAAAAAGGATAGGATATTAAAAAAATAGTGTTCTCTCTACAATGAAATAGAGAAAAAAGAGAGAAGTGTGATTTGATTCTGACTTGTTATACAATTACAGGATTTATCATAATGTATAAGCATACAAAATACAGTAAAACATTAAAATTGTTCTAATTAATAATGCAATAAATATATTACATATATTTAATAATATCGATAGATTATATCTTACTGAAAAGCTGCAGATGACACACAATCCTACTGTGCTTAGTAGCTGGCAAGCAGACTTCTACTTGTTTTCTACTGAGGAAAATGGAGCAACCAGTGTTTATGTCCTGCTCCACTGGCAGTCTGTGATCTGCAGGGAGAAATCTCTGTGAAAGCCACATGTGAATGTTTAACTGCAGACCAGCTGTTAGATGCTCCATGTCTTCTCCTCAAGTTATGTAACAGGGGGAGACATCATGCAAAGTAGGCTATTAGTGATCTTGTAAACGATACAAAAAAAGTGTAGAAGCGCAGAAAAGAAAGGTGCCAAAAGCTTAATATTCACGTTTGATTTATTATTATTTGCTTTATTTGTGAATGCTAAAATATAAAAAATATGTAATGTATAATTTAAGACTCCCACAGCAGTAGAAAAATGTAAAAACTTGAATATACTTTAATGCCACAGAAAGCCAAGCTGGGCCATGGTAAGAAAGTGATCACACCGTCAGATCACCGGCGCTTCAGCCTGCCGTCAGGTAACGTGGACCGAGTCCGACTGAACGACTTCAACTTCCTGGCCCTGCTGGGGAAGGGCAGCTTTGGCAAGGTGAGAGCCAAGAACACAGACAGGCATCTGTTTGGCGCCTCAAAATTCGGACTCCCGTTGTTTCACTGCGACCTTTGACCTGTGGCGCTTTCGTCCTCTGCAGGTAATGCTGGCGGAGATGAAGTCAACAGAGGAGCTGTACGCCGTCAAGATCCTGAAGAAAGACGTCGTGATCCAGGATGACGATGTTGAATGTACAATGGTGGAGAAGAGGGTCTTGGCCCAGAGAGACAAACCGCCCTTCCTCACGCAGCTCCACTCCTGCTTCCAGACTGTGGTGTGTAAAAACTCCACCCGTGTCCCGAAGTCACGATTATGTTTAATGCCCACTTCCTGCACTGCTTCCTTTACTTTGTTTATAGGGTGCCATTGTGCTCCCTCATCATTCTTTCAGCAGCCTTCTCTTCAATCCCTGGCATTTTAAACCTGTCTGTGTTTGCCTGTCTACCACTACATCTGTATTTGCCTTACATTTATTCGCACTCTTTTGCCGGCGCCCCTGCAGAGGAAATTGATACTGAGCCGAGACCACCCTTGAATACGAAGTCTCCAGTATGACGTCAACTCTGTGCATAGACAGGGTGACTCAAGGAGTCTTTAATAAAAACCCCATTTACTGATCAAACTTTCCTGACTTATTATACAGAGCGAACCACAGCCATTGTACTGAAAGAATAACTAAGAAATATGGCTGTAGGCTATGTTTGAATGTTATACATACATTATATTCACATGCAGTTTTTCTAAAGATCATTTTATATAATGCAGTACTGTTTCGGTGGTGCACACATGCTGTACTTTGCTTTGTGTAGCATCAGTTAGGAGCTACTGTTTGGGCAATAACGTCCTTTTTTTTGTAGGATCGGCTGTACTTTGTGATGGAGTACATCAACGGGGGAGACCTTATGTATCATATCCAACGTATGGGCAAATTCAAGGAGCCGCAGGCAGTGTAAGGACACTATATAATTTATTCACAGGCACATGTTTTAACAATAACAAAGAAATTCACAAGGCAGCTTAACCTCGAGTTCATGTACTATATCTAACAAAGCCCTGCTCTACTGTATTACAGAGACACCTAAATCCTAAAATATTTGAGATATTTTTATGGCATGAGTAGTCCCTTTTATCAGTACACACGATATGATGTTATTGTGCTATTTAGGGATAAAGTGTTAGATCTGATTTCTATTGAGGATAAGATTATTAAGACGAGAGCACTACTCGCTTACTCGCCAATATATAAATAGCTATTTAAATAATTTTTTTGAGATTTTATGCTTTTATTAGATATTTAGCAGTAAAGAGATGACAGGAAATGAAGGGAGAGGAGTGATGGGGAATGAAGATCTCCATCCAGATGTGAACCAAGAACGTTGCAGTTTGTAGTCAGTACTTTAACCATCAGGCCACCCCCGTATTTATCAGATTTCATTTCAAGGGCAAGGGATTCTTGTGCATTGCTTTCTAGCATTCAGTAGACTCACTTCCCTGACACGTTTATTCAGTGAAGATGTGTATCTATTTTCTGATTTTCAATTTTGCAGGTTTTATGCAGCAGAGATTGCTGTCGGTTTGTTTTTCTTGCACCGAAAGGGAATCATCTACAGGTGGGTGAGTCAGAGAGAAACCAGTTTCATGTAATGAAGCACCATATTCACCTCAAATTCATTCAGCGTTACAGCGTTTGCTACCAGAAAACGCTGGTAGCAGACAGCAAGTGGTTTTGGACTTAAAGATCTCCAAAACATTCCACAGGTTATTGTTATTTACAGAAAAATCCAGAGAGAAGAAGATGAATGAAAGACAGAGATAAAAAATGGCCATGTAGATTTAACCTTGCTGGTTCATCTGTATTTAAACTGCACAGCTGGGATACCCTCAGGAAGGAGGCGAGCATTAAATCCATATTAATCACCCTGATGCAAAAGATGCAAAAATAGAAAGGGCAGAAAGAAATGCTTGAAAGAGACTAAGGTCACCCTGTTCCTCTTCAGTACTTCAGCTAAGGACTCACATCTATTCTTGATAACCCGCAAGCCTTGTGTTTGGCATCCTGACATTGCTTTGTGACAGATATAGCTGCCAGAAGTGGTGAATGAGGGGAATAAAATGAAGAATTGACTCATGAAACACAAGCACAGACACAGGCTGAATTTTAGCACAGACGATGAGGAAAATGATTTCATGGCCAAGAAATTATTGTTTGTTTCTCAGCAATATGATGTGTGCTGCAGACAGATAAACTGCTCACAGAGGTGGCAGTGGTGTAGAGCAATGCTTGGCCGTGTTCCTCTCTAGTCTGGACATAAGACAGTGACAGCAACACACACAACGAGTATCCAAGCGGTGACAAATCCAGGCAGAAAAATGTACACACATGCTCACAACCTGTCTCTGCTGCAGAGATCTGAAGCTCGACAACGTGATGCTGGACTCCGAGGGCCACATCAAGATCGCTGACTTTGGCATGTGTAAGGAGAACATGTATGAAGGCATGAACACGCGCACCTTCTGCGGCACCCCAGACTACATCGCACCAGAGGTGAGAAGGACATCTGTAATGGGGATACTGGGCTCAGACTACAGTAAAGATAACACAACTAAAACAAACGGATCACTCTGCATCTTATTTTTAGATTTTCTCGTCCACAATATTATGGATTTTTACCAGAAAACAAAAAAAAGGGGTTCATTTGCCACGCTTATTACTGGAAACTTCATCATGTGCTATGTGAGACAGATGTAACAACTGTAACTAATATCTGGTATCTGATTTTTCCTAACAGATGATTAAGTTTAGCTTAGCAGTTAGAGGGCAGGGTAGTAAGAAGGTTAGTGGGCTCCAGGAAGGAATTTCATCTTTTTAATTTATTAATCCAAATCCAATCCCAAAAGCATGCCATATTAAAGTGCATGTAAACTGCCTAAGACACTACCATGTAGGCAACAGTGAAACCTGACACGCTAACCACCCATTCACCTTATGTTTATTGTCACAGTGTTAACACCGCTCAGTCTAACGTTTCATACCTGTGAAGGCATGGCAGCAAGCAAGCAATCGCAGTCACATGGCCTCACAGTCTTCAAAATTGGTGTTTGCTCCAGATGTTATCAAGGGACCATTTTTGTTCAGTACGGTTATAAACTCTTTCAGTCACAGGCTAAAAACTCATGTCCCTTTCTCATATTAGCTTCAAATATGGATGTGTTGCACATGTTCTTTTTCAGAATAACCAGGACTATTTAAAAATGAAGATTTGTTTGAAATGAATAGTTGTCAAATAGGATGGCTCATTGCAGAATGGTAACACATTTAACCAGTGTTATCTGTGAGCTTTTGGGCGAAAGTGACAGCAACTATGAGCTTACAAATAACACAGAAATTCATAAGGGATGACAAAGATTTACTCAAATCACTTAAATCAAACCATGTCCTTAACCTGACTGACATAAGGGTCAACACCTAGAATGTGAATAATTCACTAAAGCATCATAACAGACAATTTAATGAACTCTGCATAGCCTCATTAAATTTGGCACATAGCCAAAAGCGATGCTCAGATGTAGCTGGGAAGTCTATTGAATATGTTGATTGACAGCGAGACAGACTAATCGGTTCGTGTACCAGCGTCACTTAAACACTTCATTAACTGAACATTAATATGTAGTATACAGCATATAGATGTACGATGGAGGGATACATTAAAGGAACAAACTGAACATCAATGGAAAATTTTGGAGTGACATTTGGTTGTTTCTTTCACTGTCACCCATCTGTATGTTGTTATAGGGTAGCAGCCACTTCCCAATATACTATACTGAACCAGTATACAGTATTCTGAACACTGAATGCCTCTAAGCTTTAAGTTTTTTGAGTAAATGTGAGCTGGTATCTAACAAACAATCCCTATCATATATGAGCGACATGCCTTATTTGTGATTGAGGTTTTTTTGCGGTCGAAATGCAATGTGACGCAATTATTTACATTTACATTTCATGCATTCGGCTGATGTTCTTATCTAAAGTGATCTTTCTACTGTATTAACAAATGAAATATCAAACAAGGGATTTCAAGTTATTTATACAGAGTAAAAAGCAGAGATGACTCACTTAGGCTAATTAGATGTTTTTCTGTTTGGTAATACAGTATGTGTATATTTATGTGTATCTATCCACTACCATCTGTCTGCGCTGACTCATGAGGGAGCACATTGTCTCACAGGTGGGAGGTGAGGGAAGCCCTTACTCCTGGTCTTTTACAGCAAATAGGTCTTTTTCAACACTTTTTGGGCTTTCCATCCCTTATGTCAAAAAAGAAATCAGACACAAACACAATGAGCATGACATAATGATTTCATGAGCCATTTCTTTGCTTTTCTAATAGCTCTTCTGACTTCAATTTATGGCGTTAAAGCACAAAATCTGTGCTGTTTTTTCCTGCAAAGCATTTAGTTTTAGTCTTAGGCAAAGTTTCCTAAGAAATAACGTTTGACAGTATGCAAACCCATAGCAGTATTTCCTGATTAAGTATAGTAGTATTTCCTGATTAAGTCTAGTAGTATTTCCTGATTAAGTATAGTAGTATTTCCTGATTAAGTATAGTAGTATTTCCTGATTAAGTATGTCGCGGGGAGGAATAAACACTTACGCATATCATGCGTCGGTGTAGTTGATTTTTAAGAAAACTAAGCAACAAATATGTGAACTGTATAAATTGCTGCATTTCTTTCTTTGTTAAAGGCGAGTGCAGCTGTGATTTTGCTCCTTGCTTGTGCGTCTGCATGATTATTATTGTGTGTGTGTGTGTGTGTGTGTAGAGTGCGTGTATGTGTGGGAGGGAGGTGTAGGATGGCAAATTGGATGGCAGGAGAAAGCGCCTTTGTTATGGCAGCTCAAAATAGCTGACTGTATTTAATGGTGGTTGATTTGGTTAGATGGTTTAGATGGGAGAAATGCTACTTTACTGTAGCTCTCTGGGGTTCTATGTAACACTGCAGCATTCGTCTTTATCTCCATGCAGTCAAAGAATATTGACAGAACAGAGACAGGTTTGAAAATGATTTTGGCAGCAGATCACTGAACTTGTTAATTACCCCATTCCTCTGAATACAGAGATTAGGTACAGTAGTGTGTGTACGTTTAATTATTTCAAGCTTTTAATCTTTTCCCTTTTTGTCTTTGGTCAGATTATTGCATACCAGCCTTATGGAAAATCAGTGGACTGGTGGGCTTATGGAGTTCTTCTGTATGAAATGCTGGCAGGACAGGTAATATGTTATAAGGGTTTTTATCTTATTATCGTCCCTCAATTAAGACTATACATTTAGTGGCGCATATCCTTAAAGTTGTTCTAAAATACTAACAATTTCTTGTCATTTATCACACAAAGGCACAGAACATGCACGATTTTCAGCTTCTCTAATGGGAGGATTTACTGCCTTTTTATGTTTTGTATCTTTGCAACAAAAATAACCCTTTTATTAAGTGTAGTAGGTTCCAAAAAGTACCACTAATGAATTAGAGAATATTGGAAAACTGTTACTAGTGTTTTTTTAAATAGTATTTGTATTTATAACTGAGTAATAGTTGTCATCACAGTGGCAAAATTAAAAACATCTGTCCTGAAGGCTAGACTTCCTCTGCTAATCTTAAGTGAAAGGTTAAAACAACCTTCATTGACACATTTAAATATTGACACACTTACGATAAGAAAAAAGTTCGTTTTAAGGTTTCCAGTTTCCAGGCAACAGTTCAGCAGAGGAAGTTTTTTCTAACTGAAGGTGGATCACACACAAAGTAACAATTCGAACAGGATTTGCTGTTTGTTTTTCACTTACAGGAGAGTGAATGTTGTAACAGCACATGGAGCTGCAAAATCATACCCTCCAGATGCCTACATTTCTGCAGCAACACTTATTTGTGTAGTCAGAAGTGACCTACAAAGCAAATAGCACCAATAAACAACAGGACCTCTAACTAAAATATCTA
>JAVQJD010009315.1:0-51540 GCA_036023655.1 Nannoperca australis | reverse complement strand
TCAATGTCTTGACTCTATTTTCTATTCATTTCACAACGTATGGTGGTGAATAAGTGTGACTTTTCATGGAAAACACAAAATTGTTTGGGTGACCCCAAACTTTTGAACGGTAGTGTATGCCATCAAACAATAAAAGATGTTTATACCTTTTGCTATACCGTTTAGATTGCTATCCATTTAATAAGTCTGGTTGTGTGAAGCAATTGCAGGCAATTCTGCAAGTGAATGAACTGGACTTCTTTATGACAATGTTGGATTTACACAACTTCCTAAATGTGATTAAGTAACTTGATTTGTCAGTTATTTTGTGCCCTGGATGAGTCAAAAAGCATACAGTGTAATCACATACAGTGCTGTATCTTGCTCTGAGTGGATAGGAAAGAACGAAAGGCTAGAAAATACTTAACTACTGTCACCCCCCCACACACACACACACTTCATACAGATTGCATTTGATATGTTATTCATGTAGTTATTGTGCCAAAATAGACAAAACTTGAAGTAGAGCCAAAATGTTGTCTTTCCCAGGATTTGGAAGAATATATAAAACAAACAGTAAATACAGCTGAATGAAAGTAGATCCTTAAGTCTATAAAGTGATTTTAGATAAAAAGAATAGTCTAAATCAAAGCAGCAGAGGCCACAGTATGCTACATTTTACTCCCTATATGGGTCAAACTCCCAAAATACTGGATCCCACACTTCCCAACACCTTCATTAGACCCTCATTCATCATTCATCATCATTTCAAAGCTCCTGCAGAGCCACAAAGACAACTGTTGTCACTGGCTGACTAGTACTCCTCATGACTTGTAAACTTAAATTGACATGTTCCTTTTAAAAAAGGCTGTTCTTCAGAATTTTAACCTTAACCTCAGTCCATGGTGCTATAATAAAAAACTATAATTAGTATAAAGAAATTATATAAGGACTTTATTGCAAGCTCATGTTCAATTGTCAATAGTATTCAACAAACATAAGGCAATACATTTTCTCTGAGAGGATAATAATAGTAAAAGATCAGCTGTAAGCCTGTGAGGATCCTGTCAGTAGAGGGCAGCAAAGACTGGCTTACAAAAGGCAACAGTCTTAAAATGTTAACGGCATGTCTGTAAATACTGTATGCTATTAATGCTCATACTTATAAGATTCTTGATTAATAAATATAAATTATGGATCTGTGTCCAGCGGCCAATACAAGATTACTCTCAGTTACACTCATTTGTATCACATGCATCATCTCTGTAGTTTCAGCACGTGTTGCTGGTCTGTTCGTAATTTCTGGAAAGTTCAAAGTAATCTCGAAGATCCTGTTATTAGAGACTGCATGTTAACATTCCCTTGTTGCAGTCCAGTGTGCACACACGTATCGAGCATGGGCTGAAAGAGAAGTTATTTAAGTACAAGTCACAAGTATCCATTATAAATGTAAATCAGATGTTCTCTGTGTTAGCAGGATTTAAAAAAAATGCTGATTTGGGCATGAGGCCCACATATGGTGTCTTTCTCCAAAACAACATTCCCATCATGCCCTGCTGTGTGTTTGCAAATCAGGCCTAAGAAATATCTTTATCTTAATCTTGCATCTTTAAACTGAAGCATTATGCATTTACTACAGGTTTAAAACAGATGAGACAATAGAAATGGTGAAGCATATACTCCTCTGTGTGGCAGTTTGTTAGCAGTCAACATGTGGCCACATTGTCCCAGACCACAGTTAAGTGTCTATGGCTTCCACATAAAGTGCTCAGTAAGCCAAACCACATATCTCTCCTGGATTATGTCCACAGAGGGGAGAGGCCTGGAAAAGAATTATGGATGAAAGTCAGCATTCTTCCTGCCACCGTGCCTCCATGTTTGGTAAGGTCCACTTGCACTTCAGGGGTGCTATGACTGGTAGCCATATGCTGATGCATCTAAAGAGCAGAGAGACAAAACAGCAGTAGAGACATTTAAACATTTGGGCAAATGTCAAAGTATTATGTTGTGAATTTTCAGACAACAAACGGGGTTAATCTGGATCTATTCATTTAGTCCAACATGAACATGTTTCAGTTTAAAGGGTCAACAAAAACATATTTTCTGACTTACGTCTAGTGGTATCTGTAGCTTTTGAGATAAATGTCAATGTCTCAATAGAGGTGAATTGAATGTAATTTGTGGTGCTCACATTAGTGATGTAGAGAATGTAATTTTAGGGATTATTGCTCCAGTAGAAAGTAGATACAATAAAATAATAACAGTTGACAGTGAGGTCTGTGAATTATTCACTTTAAACAGACTTAGAAACAAAATACCATTTACCTCCATTGTATCCGGGGCATAGACAGAAATCTCAGAGAGACTGAACCTGAACAATAAAACCAAAACTATCTGCATGGCTAGATACTGTACCACCGGAGGTAAATGAGAAAAAAAGACTTTAGTAATTTAGGAAAATTGAAACTCTAAAGGAATAGTTTGGGGAAATATTTGTATTAATTTTTAATAAGTATTTACTAAATTGAAACTCTAAAGGAACAGTTTTGGTAAATATATATTTTCTATCCGAGAGACAGATGAGAAGATCAGTACTACTCTCATGTCTATGCGATAAAGGCGTTAAAAGTTGGACATTATGGGAAATATACTTATTCGCTTTCTTCCCAAGAGTTGGATGAGAAGAGTGACATCACCGTCAGCAGGAACCCGGGGTAAACAGCTACCTGGCTCAGTCCAAAGGTAAAATCTGCCTTTCAGCCTCACAGCATCACTCATTAACTCATTAACATGATCTTGTTTGTGTAATCCGTGCAAAATCCAAAGTGTAAAAAACGACAAATCATCGTTTCACAGGGGTTACCTGTGCCAGGGTAGGGATCAGTAGCCTCCTGAGGTCTCTGCTGGATGCCAAGCAACTGATGTGAGAGAGGTGTAACTATCGGCCAGAATAGTAATAATAATAATAATATGAGGAGGCAAAAAAATTGAAAGCTGGAGCCAGGAAGCAATTAGCTTTAAAAGTGGAAAGAGCTAGCCTGTTTGCTCCAAAGTAAAACATTCTGCTGACAACACCTCTAAAGCTCACCAGTGAAAAGTTGTATTTCACTTGTACCGAAACAGAAATGTAAAGACAACCAATGTGGTTTTAGAGTCACTTGTTTGTTGTTCAGTGCTCAGGTTGATTCGTTTTTGTATATGGATTTTAAAAAATGAAAAACATTTTGTCTGCTAATGGTTCCTGGTATGTGGATTTGTTTTAACTTTGGAGAGAGCAGAATTAGATGTTTTTCCTCCTTCTAGCTTTTACGCTAAACTTGGTTAATTGCATCGTGGCTCTACCTGTGTAGTGAATGCTAAACCCCATGAAAGAAGTATATTTCCGAAACTGTTAACATTCCTGTAAATATCGATCCAACTAACTCTGAAAATTCACTTTTGCCACTCACCTGAATGAAACTGTGCCGTGCAACACAGTCCCTCTCCCCGCGCCGTCCGGTAAATAGGTGACACACATACTCTAGCCAGTGGAGGGAGGTGTGTGAGGCGCGTTGACAGGGAGTCGGGTGGCAGATAGAGGGAGGAGCGCAGGCCAGGCGCAGAGAACTGCTGTCCCTCCCAGGTAAGCCAGTAGCCCCTCAGACCGGCTACGCTGCCCTTCCAGTCGACCTTCACTGAGTCACTTCCCACTGTGGTCAGCTGGAGGTCTGCCAGGGCTGGAGTCACTGCAAATGGAGGCCGCGGAGATGTTAGCCAGAGTGTATTTCAAAAGGAAAGACAACTAAGAAGATAGTGTGAATGCAGAGCAGTAAAAAAAAAACTGAAGAAGCCAAAGGAAAACAGAAATGCTTTAATAGAACTCGTACAGTAAGAAAATGATTGGCTCAAGCTCCTCTAGCTGCTCAGAACGGACCTTGGAGAAGTCAAACCTGAATGGAACTGCTACTAATTATCTGAAATGTAAGACCCAGAGAGGACTAGGCTGCGTTGGGTTAGGATTAGTGTGCAGTAAACGTTTTCTTCCTGTAGCTCACCTTCCTGAGTACACACTTTGACAGACATGGCCTTCTCCTTGCCCGAGGTGTGCCGGGCACTAACGGTGACCAAGTAGGTGGTGTCCGGTTGGAGGTCTCTGAGCAGCGTGGAGTTCTGCGTTCGAGCCACCGTGACAGCGTGGAGCTCGCCCCTGGGCAGGCCGGAGTACTCGATGTGATAACTTGTGACCTTCTCTGGCTGAATGGGACCCCAGCTCACCCGAATGCTGGTTTCCCCCGACTCAGAGACCGTTACCACAGCTGGGCTCAGCACCTCTGGTGTGTGGGGGGGTCGGGGACAAGAAAAAATAATAAAGTAATTCAAGTAAATCATTTCCTAATAACTACAACAGAGAGGACAGAGACAGCACTCACTTGGTTCACTTCCCAAAAAATCATTCCAGTGAATTACTCGCATTAAAATACTTTTAGTCAGCTGAACATGTGAAAATGTGTCTACAGACAAGCATAGAATTCAACATTTATGAAAAACAGTTTCCAGTAATAGGCGAATAATAAAGAACTATTATTCTGGTGGAAATGTTCCTGTTTTATTGTAATTAGTACCAGATTATTGGGAAGTTTGGGGAGAAAATTCAGACCAGTAAAATAAAACGTTCCCTTGAAAATGTCAAGTAAAAAGTTAAAAAGTTCCAAGAGCTGAAGGTGACATCTTCAAAGATATTCAATATATCATGGAGATACAGAAAACAATTGGAACCAGTGAATGTTTGCCTTTTTGCACTACAACCCACCCGATGAAAGGATTTAGAGTAAGAAGCAAAGCACTCAGTTATGGGTTATGAAACAGTGTGTAAATGGGATCACGTCCAACCTGGCTGTGTTGTGAAGGTGACAGACAGCGTGTTAAATGCTTGATCATTGGACTCCGGGGTCAGCGTGGCAGAATAGGTGGTGTCAGGCTTCAGGCCTGTCAGCATGGCACTGCTGGAATCTCCAGATTGGGTTAGTCTCTGGTATTGACCACCGCTGGTGCTGGGACTGGTTCCACCTTCACCTCCTCCACCACCCCCTGCTCCTCCCGTCGGAAGCGGACCAAAGCGGATCTCATAGTAGCCCGTCAAACCGGACAGAACGGGTCGCCACTGGAGCGTGGCAGAGTTGGAGGAGACGTCACGGACTTGGATTCGCTCAGCTCGGAGAATCTCTGTGGGAGGCAGGACAAAGATGACTGAAGTTAGTGTGTGCGCACGCACGGGGGTCTGTAAGGATTTAGGAAAATAAATTCTGAAAAGACACAGAGACGGGATAGTGACAGGGAAGGAGACAAGGCAGTGCTAAAAATGTCTTGACTTCAGACAGCCACCCACACAGACAGCCAGACTTGGGTTTCTGGATGCATTCGTAACCCCTGCAATAAGACAACTTGAAATAGACAACCCATTGAGGCCCTGCAACAAAATAACAAATACCACACAGGCATTTTTATCTAAGAAGGACTGGTGCATTTCTCCTTGTTGTACCCAAGCTTTATTTATACTATGCATCATGTCTTACAGCTGCAGTGTATTCTGTATACTTACCAAGGTGTCCCCTGTGAGTGTTATGGCAGTCACCTAATCTGGCCAGAGAAGCGGGCAACCTCCCTGGTCTATATATATTTATATTTATATATATATGTATCATGTCTGACATAGTGTTGGAGGATACAGAAAGGGAAGTTGGATCATTAATCCATTAATAGCTCGTCCTATCTCATTACAGCAACTCTTACACATGCACTCAAGACCCTCTCAGTGTCCTGGCTTCCTATTCAGTGTCTCTGTCTTCAGGAGCATGTGTGGAATTAGGGAGAAGCACAGAGACACGTAATACATCTGTGCATGAGTGGCAGGCAGCGGGTGTGACTGTAGCTGTTTGAATGAGTGTGTTGCTGCTACAGAAACACATGGGTTAGGAAGCTTTAGTGTCACTGATGTGTCGCTTGGTAGAAAGTAGTTCCACGAATTGAATATACAGTTTCGCACAAAGTAATTTGATCCATTATGAAAAAAAAAATATAAGCCACTGCAGCTTTAATAAATTGGTACATTTAAAGAAACAGTTCTGAAATTATTGATCTACATTTTGCATTTAATGTTGCAGTAAAAATCCCAAAGTAATTTAAATTTGCCAATAATAATTTTTTTTTTTTTAAGACTATTTTACTAATGTTGTCTCCTGCTTTAATATTCTATGTTGTTTTGCTTTAATTTTCAGACATGGAAGCAATGTGCCATCTAAAAAGTAGTCCGACCCACTAGGAAGTAACAGTGGCTCTGAGTGAATGAAACAACCAAAGGTAAAATATTTTTATTTTGTCATTTCATTTAAAACTTATTTAATTTGATAATTAGAATTGATTATTTTAGTATTATTAAGAATTATTATTATTTTGGTGGCAAATCAGCATTTGGCCCACACCATACTCACTGATGATTGCATCCCGAAGGACCTCTGTGATGATATTCATATCATCGATGTCCACAAAGTGCAGGTGGTCTTCCACGGGCGGCGTCACCACTTGCCTCAACACCTGGTAGTTGCCATGCCCAGTGGAGACCACCAGCACGGCCACGCCCTCCTCCCGCAGCTCGGCCATCGGCCCCATCACATCGCCCGGTTTCACCCCATCCGTCAACCACACCAGCACTCTTGGGAGCCCCGCCCGGGCCCCGTCCCACTCCTTTGCCATTCTCAGAGCCTCCACTGTGTTGGTGTCCCCCCTGAGAGGTTTGATGTTCCTCAAAGCCCCCTGGAGGCCACTTTGGGTGCTAAAGGTGTCAAAGCCAAACTCGAGGCGTGGTCGGGTGCCCACCTGCAGAAGTCCCACCCTCACCTGGTCCTCTCCCAGCGAGAAAGGGAGGAGGAGCTCAGACAGGAAGGTGAGCATGCGGGAGTGCTCGTAGGACGACACACTCCCTGAAGAATCCAACAAGAAGAGGATGTCACCCTCGCAGCAGTTCAGCACTGTGGAGGAAAAATAAAGATCAAGACAGTCAAATCAAGCAGTCAAAATCAGTACGAACTATATTCCTCTCCCTCTATGAATCCTTTTTACTCCCACAACTTTCCACAGAGCCCCTCTCATGCTAAACTGACACACGCACATTGGAAATCTCCCTCCCTTTTCTCCATCCACACAAAACACAAACAACACCAAACGTTTGCTGGGAGATATTGTCACGAAGCAGCAAAGAGTCAAGCAAGAAACAAGCAATTACAGCAAAGATAAGAAGAAACGAAAACAAACAGGAACAGACTTATGATAACTTCACAAGTGAGCTGAGTCAGGGAGTGGATTTTCTTTTCAACCTAATTTTCCATTATTTCGTAACAGAAGTAAAGTGAATGCCAAGAGTAAAGAATAGGGGGGGGGGGGGTTACAGTAGCTGCTCGGCATTAGTGGCAGAGTGAGTGGAGAAAGGAGGTGGGATAAGGGAAAATAAAAGGTTTTAAGAGGAGAGGAGTGAGGCTGGGTGGGGGGTGGCAGTTCCATGTGAGAGACGGAGAGGAATGCTGGATGGCCATATACAGAGCAGAGAGAGCGGACGAAAGAAGCAGCAGCAGCAGAGACAACATCTAACATCATTTGGTTGCAGTTGATCTTCAGATTGTGCAGTCATCCAAGAAGAAAAACCCGCCCACTGTTAGACTCTCAGAGGGTTTGGAACGGGTGAAGGAGAAAAGAAGAAGAAAAGTGTGAGAGACCGATATACAGAGAGAGATGAAGAACTCAGATTGCCTCTAGATTACACACATTTTTCTATACTGAGCTCACTTTTTCTAAACTCTTTCACCGACATGCGGCTCATACATATCTCCTGTACCAGAACACTGACGGGTCTCCCGACAGCAACACTTCCACTTATAACCAAAAGAAGGGCACTTATTTAATGCACAGATTGTGCTACCTCGCAGTGTATATCACTGTGGAAACTCTTTATTTTCTTTGGATGCCTCTTTTTTTCTTCTTACTTTAAATATTTGAATGTTTCACACGTGAGATAAGGTGTAGATAAGACGTGGAGGTGTTGAAAGCTGAGGAGGCAGCGAGGCATCCATCAGCCTAAAAGAATTCCTTACATCTGTGCTGTTGTTTGGACTTTGGAGCAGGTACCTCTACCTTTGTGCAGGCATGTCTTTATCTAAGAAACCCCACATGTTGACGTCTGGAGACACTGTTAATCTAGAGAAAAGATGTGTTTAAATGCTGCCTGCTGTTGTCGTACACGGGATAAACCGGATTTATTGGCGGACTATTAGCACATGAGTGACGTGATGGTGGAAAAAATCAGTGTAAAACCTCAAGCCGTCCAAGTAAAACACTATGGTAGCAGAGCAGGTCTGGCAACCCGCTGAACACATGGGTACCTAATCGAGCTTGAACAATGTGGGTTTTGTGCCTTGCATGTGTTAAAGTGTCTCATGAACGTTTGGACCACGAAAGACACATTTACGCGCGTGCTGTGCTGTAGATCCAGTCGCATGGCATCATGTTCCTTCTCTCTCTGTGGGTCATGGAGTTGGCAAGCTCTTCATTATACAAGGACGGCAGTAATAACAGCTAGTCCACTTATAAAAAGCTCAATTACTGTAAGCTATGTTGGTCCAGCCTCATCGGGGGCCCGATTAATGGATGGATAAAGTGACAGCGTCTCATTCACTGCTATGTTAACTCTGTCGTAACTCAGTCGCCACCACCAAGTTTAGCTTCTCTGACACTTCATGGTCCTGAGCTTTACCACAGGGTGTAAAAGGAAGCGCTACACTATTTGTTTTGTTGTTTTAGTGAATCAAACTGATGATCAGATCAGAACTAATGATAAGTGGGAGACATAAACAGCCTGTAAACTCACCAAGGAGTATCTTAGTGTGAGTCAACTCAGGATCACCTTATGTTTTTATTATATCTTAATGACCCATAATGATATTTTTTATCATACATATTATTTAGCACAGCATTAGTTATTATCCATTGCAGTGTAGATGTTGAAAACTCAAACTGCAGGTCAGATCTGTCATTCTTGCTCCGAGTTATCTCTTCTCATTAGATTATTATTACTTTAATGAGTGTCATCATTAAAACAGAACTATGCCTCAGCTTTGTAATTCCCCTGGAAACCGCTGGTACAATGCCAGGAGGTTTCATCAACAGACAATAATCTTGGAGGGGGGTTGGGGCGCCTTGCACAGGACGCCTGGGTGGTCCCTATGCATGTGCCCCTCGTATTGTGAACCACTGCCACGGGCTGTGGGATTTCATCAACTGACAATTTATTACCTGGAGTCATGCCATTTCACCGAGAACATCGGCTTAATATCGACCCCACCCTGATCCACCCTGAGCCCGAACAGTCCCTCCATCCCCTGCGGCAAAGTCAATGCACGTCATATCATGTGCCACCAATACATATACACTTTATTATAACTGGGGATAAAGTGATAAAAAACACTGAGAACATCATTGTGAGTAGTTCTTAGATGATCTTTAAGTGAATATTGGTCCTGAAAAATCTATTTCTGTCCCATCTTTTTTTTTTTTACTGACATAATCAAATGTGGATTGGAATGGATCAACGATCAGAGGGGGGGGGGGTTACCTCCTTCAGGTGCGGGGTCCTGTGCAGCCGCCGGCCGCAGGAGCACACACAGCAGCATCCATGTCAACGACATGCAGCTCTCCATCACGATGTCAATGAGTCGGTTCCACACAGGCAAATTCTAACACAAATGTTTCGGGTTCTTGAGTCAACCATACATCCACCGCGGCCCGGTTGGAGCGCGCTCCCGGTCAGTAAATCACAGTCAGGAGCATCATTTATCAGAGTCACATTATTTCTTGTCCGTTGATCGTCCACTCGGTAACCGGAGACGCTGGAAGTTCAACTTAAACTGTACTCAAAACTTCAGTCCGTGTGCGCGACGTCTGGACGCTCAAATGCGCTTCGCCTGCGCTCAAGACACGAATATCAAGCGCGCGAGAAGTAAACACGAGCTTTCCGGGCAAAACTTTCTAAATAAAACTAATTTTGAAGCTAATTTTGCTCAGGATCCCAAAATACACTCATGGACTTTGTCTAAGATGGAACAAGTTAGATTTCAAAGTATTTTTATTATTATATTATATTATATTATTATCGAACGATGACATTGTGGTTAAATCCAATGCTTTAGAATTAAACATTTAGTAAAGTAGTAATACAACAATGGAAAAATGTTCCATCAAGTAATTGTACTTTCTGGATTTTACTTAAACAACAGTTTGAAAAACATTTTCAACAAAGTATCCCTTTCAGCGAGTTATATTATAACTGATTTAATGTTGTCTAGGTGGAGCCAGTTTTAACTGCTTTATACTGTGTTGGTTAGTTAAGTTTTGCAATCTATCATAATCTATATTATGAATATTATGTTAATCTATGCACATATAATATATACTAAAATATACCATCTTAAAGGTGCTCATTGGAGTTTTCTTCTTCTTACGTTCAGTGTTACTTACCAGAATGTTTTTTTCCAACATTCGGCATTTACCATTTGTTTCATGCTCACTTGTTTTCTTGCTGCATTTCTTGGCTGTTACCACCACCTTATATAACATATTCAGCAACGTTGCCACAACTTAGTTTATAGAAACGTCTGCCACAGAGAACTGATCACAAACACACTGCTTAGAATAATGTCTGGTTATTATAGCGGCCCATACAGCAGAGGCAAATCACTGACAGCTGAGAAATAAAATGTGCTTTTATTCTGAAGGAACAGTTGCTTTAACTTCCCTTGTCTGACTCGAAACGTCTTGACTGTCTTGTGTACCTCACTCCTCCCTTCTCTCCCCAGTAACTCAGAATAGTAAATAGGGCTGTGTTCGCAATCCAGGCGTCAACACATTGGATCTGAGCCACAATTAGATGTAAGTCTTCACGTTACATTATTAGCAGGGATATAAAACATTTAAAACTCACATTACATTTTTGCTGACAAGTCTTGGAAATTTGGGAGGAATCAGCTAATAAGGCGTTTACTGGGAATAGAAATAAGGGCACAAATTAAAACATTTGTAAAAGAAAATAAAAAAAAACCTCATTAAAACAACCAAGAATTTACCAAGACATAAAGGAACATGTCTTTCACTCAGAGAGACCACAAATACTTGCAGCATCCAAACCACAGGGAGTGCATCTTGGAAATTATACAGCACGTAGTCCTGAGGGTGGAAGAAGGTCAGCAGCTTTGCATGTATAGGCCACTAGGTCAACCACTCAGTCTGTTAAAATAAAGTAAGATTAAAATGTAGAAAGTGAAGTGAGAGGACAGTTTAGCACAAGCTGCATGGAGTCACACAGGGCCAACTCTGTGTGTGTGTGTGTGTGTGTGTGCGTGCGTGTGTGTGTGTGCGTGTGTGTGTGTGTGTGTGTGTGTGTGTGTGTTTGCGTGCCAGACAGAAACAAAAAAAGAAAAGAAACAAAAGGGGTAGGAGTGGACGAATGCATGTGAGAGGATGCAGGAATTCAAAGGTCTGGATTTCTTTGTGAGGCATCCAAATACGTCTTTGGTTCCAGTGAGACATTGACAATAAACACACCCTTCCCAGTACACACACCTACAAACTAAACACTGCCACTCGGTCAGTGGTTGGTAAGCATTACGATAGCTCTATCTGACCTGTATTTTATTGCAATCATCCATATAAAAAACGACAAATTAAAAAAAGAGCGCTAAATATAAAAGCACTTTATTGTGCTTCTGGCTCATGAATCACTGTTTGTTCATTTTATACACATTCACAAAAACCACATTAGCAGCAGTGACAATTTCAGTCCGTGTCCGATTTCTCAACACTTTTGTTTTATGTTGTGTTGCTAAAGTCCAGTTCCCTGCTGCGTCATTATCCATTTACACCGCGCTGCTACTGCACAAAAGACATGCAACATTAATTTCGATGTGGTTATTGTGTAACTCCCTTACACGGCTGAACAAGTTCTCACATGCACATGTGGACCCTGAAGTCCATGGTCAGCGACACTGTGGTGTTGGGATATTACTGGGGGTTTTCTTCCTATGCTATTTTTCTCAAAAACACTAGTCAGAGCTGTAAATCAGTTAGATACACACAGTCTATCCCCACCTGGAACAACTTGGCACTGGTGTGTGAGAGAGCAGTAAATAGCTGAACATGCATGTGCACAGAGCATGTTATTGACAGTATATTCTTTGCATGAGCGTGTGCACACACGTGCAGGAATTACTCCATCATTGGAACTCAGCATTGCATGAGTTGTGCATTGCATGAGGGATTACATGCAGCTGACTGACATCCACAGACAATGCTGGCGGGGTCCACCCAACACAGTCTCATGTCAGCACACTGTCTCCACTGCTTCAATCCGATTATGCAACCTGAACAGGGATTTGTTTCTGCTCATTTTCACATACCATCATAGTCCTGATGGGATGACAACTAAAAGCTCTTCAAGAGGGGAAAGATGTGCGACAGCGCAGTAAACGTGACCTTTTAGCTCTGGGCCAGGCAGCAGCAGAGGGAGTAGGAGGAGCGGGAGGAGAAGTGAAAACAGTGAGATGTCATTGAGGCGATGGAAGAGTTTACGACATTTGCTTCATCACAACATTGTGGGTGTGATGCCGTGGAAATAAAGAACAACAGCACATGCTCTGGGAGGAGGATTAAACACTCTGGCAGCAGCCTGAGTTACAGCCTCTGATACAGGCTCTTGTAACTTTGGCCCACAATAGCAGCCTACTTGTAATTACCCATTCAAGTTTTGGCTGCAGAGGGCTTGGCTTCATATTGAAATGCCAATGTCAGTGGCTGAGTGAATTCCACAGATCTATATTTGCCAGTGTTTTCCTCCTTTCTACCAGTCTATGGTATTTGAGGTTTGGTTTATAGCAAAGCAAGGTTGATGTGCAGAATTAAAGCAGAAATGTTGCCTCTCTCTCAGCAGGAGGAACAACATCATTAAGATCATAAAGAGGAAGAAGGACAGGCTATTTGAAACACATCAAGGTGACAGAGATTAGGGAAAAAGGAGTGATGCAGTAATGAGAGCGATGGAAAAGTGAGATAAATCCGAGGGATGCTGGAAAAGAGTGAAACAGACAAAATATTTAGCTAAATGTACATTTGGACCTTTCAGGCAAGCAGCTCAAATGCAGAGCCATGAATTTATTTGCCTCCCGTGTAGTGGATTTTGACACAACACATAAATAAAAGTCCAACTAAAAATCCACGCCAGGGAAGTTGGAGGGACTTCCCATCACTGGGATGTGCAGAAGACCAGAAATGAGCCAAGTGCCCACGGCCTTCCTGAGCAACACTGACTCCTCCGGCCCTGCGTCAGTGGTACTTTCCTGCCTCCTCTGATGAACATCCTGTGTATGTTCACAGTGGGTGTTGATGTCTCTAAAGATATTTCCTGAGCTTTTAACTTGTAGAACATTTTGTTTTGTATTAAAAACTGGTCGGAAAGTGTGGATTTAAGGAACTCCAATCTGAGACAGGAAAATTCAAAACAAAATGTTGGTTCGGTAAGACTGATAACTCCTCGCGTGTTCCAAGAACTCAATCTTTGCTTTCCCTAAACAAATATGACAAGTTACATTAAACACAAGCAACCACCCAGTTGAAGGCAGTGCTGCACTTTCACAGAATAAATCAGAGTGTATATTTAAGTTTGGACAGAAGCACCCGTGCCTGCTCACTGTCTTGGAGTAAAACTGCGTACAGCTAGCTCCATCTCGCTCGTTGGAACATCTGTTTTGCAATAATCGACAGTCAGTGAGTCTCCACACTGGTGAGGCCAACACCCACTTCAAGTTTCCACAGTAAAATGTCACAGGCTGCCTCCGGTTCGGCCAAGTTGGGTCGATGGAGGTTCTCTCTATAGCTGGCTCGGCTCCTCCTGAGAGCTCTGCTCAGATAATGGTCGTATTGTGTTGAGGATTGGCAGTGGGACATCATTGGTGGACATCATCTATAGTGGATAAATGTTATTGTCTTTCTGGTTTAGTATGAACACAAACTGATGAGGGCGCGTTGGAAAGGTGTCTGTCTGATGGCAAAGATTTGATACACATACCGCCTGAAGTAAAGAATCCCAATGAGGGTGAGGGTCTGACTCCGGTGGCATGTGAGAAACTTTACCCCTAGTGAGCATGAAGTCTGGAAAGCCTCTACTTGTTTCCAAAATGTCTAAAAGGGAGAAACTGAGAACAAAGAGTTCTGCTTTGTTGACTATAGTTCAGCAATATTAAAAGGAAATTCCACTCACAGCCTCAGGGCCCCAAAGTGATCTCTTGTACTATATGAAATGACTTCCATCCAAAAGCACAAACCGCTCAAAGAATCTCTAATCTCGCAATATTCAGAGAAATAGTAAAGTCCCACTTATTCAGAAACCACATGAGAAAGGTCAGTGGTGGTGACTCATTGATGTCAGAGTTCTCAGAGCGCTGGCAGCCTGTGGGAAGGAGGAGAGGCTACAACCGGCTGGATGTAACCAGTTACTCACACAGACGACCACAATCCAGTGCTGTGCTGAAGTGCGTATTCACATCCCAACGACTCTAATAAATCCTTTCCTCTCTTCCCTGCCTCACGTCCTCTAGCCATATTTCTACTCATCCTTTTCCTTCCATTCTTTCTCTAATCATCCCTCTCCCAAGCTGTTTTTAATATACCAGACCTATGAGTGTCATTTCTCCTTTTCATCATCCTCCTTTACGCTGGTTTTCCAAAATATTTTGGCCACAGTGGACCGCAGCTGGATTCTCCATTCTCTCCTCCCTTTGTGATTCCTCGCCCTCTCATTGCTCCTCACCTCGCACTCTGCAGTCGCAGCTGCCTCCCACCCTTAGTAACACTCCTGCATAGAATACAAACACACAGACACAAGCACACCCACAAGCCCTCACATGCACACAGACATACATGCATGCATGTACAGTACTAATGCACACACGGGCGGATGCGAACAAACACAAAAGGCGGCTGAAGTCACTTTTTTGGTATGTCTGAGGGTGTTAGCAGGCGTGTGTTGTAATTACAAGTGCATTCGCAGTGGAATATGTTAGGGCAGGTTGAGTGGAGGGAGGGAGGACCTGGCAACCTATCAAAGTCATCGGTGAGCCAAGCCACACCCTCTCTTGTATCTGTTCGCTCTAAAGGAGTGTATAAATAAAAAGAGAGAATGTAAACCAAAGCTCATATTGTTCAAAAGCTACAACCCCCCACCCCCTGGCCAAATCACAGTCTTGACACTTGTGCTGCAGACATGTGAAGCCGGGATTAACGAGAGAGGCTGAAACTTTTACTCAAACACTTCACCAGGTGTGACGAACATCCCACCATCCTTTGATGACAGATGGATGACAACCTTGCCGTCCGGTGCTACCTGTCTATTAAGACAACCACCTGTGATTCACATCCACTGCCTCTCCACTCTGGGCCTTTCACTTCCAGGCACATTCTGCACACGCTCTGAGTTTCAGCAGCCTCCCTTTGTTATCTCTTTCAGACTTCCTGCTCTCTTTTTTTTCACCGTACGCACACATAACACACCCTCCGAAGGGCCCCACAGGTCACAGTCCACTCTCTCTCGGTTTCACTCAGCTCCCCTCCTGTCGAGTGTCAAGGTGACAGAAAGGAGAAGAAACCTGACATTGTCTGCTAGACATATGGTATTGGGGAGGCGGGAGGGGGGTGTTGTGTTTGAACTTGTCTGGCGCGAGCATTGCCTGCTTTTCAATGAGTAATCCATTGTAAGACTGAGCACACACACCGGCAGCTTGTATGACATAGCTCAAGAGGGAAGAGGTTTTAGCCCAAGGGAGATCGATGGGTGGTGTGTGACGAGGAGGCTGCTGGTTAGGTTAAAGAGTTTGTCTGCTTATGGAAAGTTTTCTCAAGCTTCTGCAGTTGAAAACAGTGCCATGACTGTGAGGCAGTAATGTACACCTACAATTGTCAAAGCTTCACACAACTTGTTGTCCAACCCCAGATTCTTTTAATGAGCCACCATATCTGCCTAGTCTAATGTTGGTCTGAGTAGTCTCAGCGACTGTTGGATGGATGGCCATGAAACATCATATGTGCATCCGCCATCCGTGCATCCATCGCCAGGTCTAAAAAAGTCAGTTTGCGACAAAACATCTCCAAAATGATTGGCATTCGGCCTTTAGCTATACATTGTGTTTAGCACTACTTTGCATATGTTAGCATGCTAAAACATTAAACTACGATGCTAAAGCAGCAAACTCTCACAATTCAGAAGCTGGAGCCAGTGAATGTTTGACATCTTCTGCATGAATAATTACTGAAATGATTAATTTATTAGTAAAGTAGTTGCAGATTCTTTTTCCGACCAACTGCTAAATTTATCAATTAATTGTTGCAGCAAGTTTGGTGTGTAGAACTATTGTCACAGTGCTGCAGCCCACGCAATATTTATTCATGTCAAATACTGATAAAGTGTAATAATTCATTTCAAGACAGTTGTTTAGTTATTTTAATGCCTCCATAGGTACACAAACTAAAGGTAATGCGCTGAAAACAGCAGAAATGTAAGCTCTGTTTACCATGGACGCTGAGCACTGGTGTACAAATAGCCAGATTTTTATACAAGGTTCACTTCAGATTATCTTTTCTATCGCTGTTTTTGAACACTCGAGCATTTCAAAGTCGTACTGAGGGCTTTTGTTGTTCCTTTATTACATGTCTAGGCAAGGTGAACAGAGCAAGGCATGTATGTCCTACAATACGGGTCTCACAATGCCTCTTATCTGTATATCATCAATAGTTTGTTGTGTGTATTTGTTTTACTTGCTGTGTTAAATGTAGAAATCATTATTCATACTATGCAAGAATAATATTCCAAATAAAGACGCACTATTGTTTATCATTTTGCAGTCAAGATGTGGCTTTGCTACATATAAAGTCTTGTTTATGATGCACTGGAGACTGTTCAGTGGCTGTATAAACAGGATGCCTTTCAGAGACAGGAGGTTTGCAGATTCCTCTGTGACAAGGCCAGGATATTATTTTGACAAAGTACCCACACCGTACTAACAGCTCCTCCACTCAAAGACCTGGTGGAAGTTTAATGTGTCCTTGCACACTTTTCCGGTATTTGCCTTGCTCTCGTCATTGGACAGGATTCAGACTGGGAAGCATGGAGGGAGATAAGGGCAGTGCCAAGTGTATACAGTAAATCTGAGCTGATGAGGCAGATGGGAAGGGAGTGGGAGAGGAGAAGCGAACCAGTCCTCACTGTTGGATCATTGTATTGTCACTGTCTGATTTCATCTCTGAGGATTCATGTTTTTTAAGCTTTACTATATTCAAATTTTATATACTATTATATCATATTATACTATACTACACATACCGTATTATACTATACTGTACTTCACTATACCATAACACACATACTGTACTATACTTACTATACTATTATATACTATACATATTTTACTATTGTTATATTATACTTTATCATGCTACACATACTGTTCTATATTTTACTATACTATACCATACTACACATAGCCTACTAGCAGGGTGGGAAATTCACTTTTTAAAATGTGAACACGGAGAGATAAATGTTAAAATTCACCAGCCACTCAATAATCAATAATCAAAATCATTATTTTGTGTCTAATATCTAGCAGCCACATTCATATTTGACCAGTATTTGGCTGGTGGCTGGTGCTAATTACCATCCATGAATACTGTACTATATTATAATATATTAAACTATACTACACATACTGTGCTGTACTTTACTACACTGCACTGCAATCACTTTATTATACTATACTATACTATACTATACTATACTATACTATACTATACTATACTATACTATACTATATTATACTATACTATACTATACTATACTATATAATTGGGTATGGTACTGTATGACTCATTTGTCCTCTTGCACATAAACAGAATCCCATTAAATCTCAGTAATTTCAAATGCACTGCCCTTCGTCTATTCTCTGTTTATGCCTGTGAGCCTTGTCACTTTTCAAAACCCATGTATTAACAATACACCATTGAACAGTGGTGTTTTCTGTTGCATTCTTTGCCACTAGCAATGTGTAATCAGATTACTCCAGTGTGCTTCCATGACCATGTCCTTGAGTGAAGCTGTTTTATTGAGTGGTTGGCAGGCAACCGTCCTCATTCTGATCAAAGCAGTTCTCTAGTGCCCACATATCTAAAGAAGGCAAACAAATGAAAAGGGCAAATGATAACGGAACAGTAACCTAACTCAAGTGGTTAACAATAAAAATGGCTGTTATCAGGGTTGTGGAGTCAGAAATGCAGAAAATAAACGTTATACTCACACCTACTGGGCAGTAGTTGTACTACATCTGATTTTTACGGAGCCCCGGAGTGGCCATAGGGAGAAGTAATACAGGTGATTGTGTTTTTTTAAATACATGATTCTACAGGATTGCACACTCTTTGGAACATGACTAGTATGTTGTGCTTTTTATATATTCATGCACAAGCTGCTGAATACTGTAACGTTATTCATTTTAATTTGGGCTCATTTCACATTAAAAACAGCAACTTTGTGCACTAATTATTATTTTGCCCCCACAATTTTGAAAATGCACCCAAAATCTTTCTACACTCTGTTCTACACTTCTTAGGATGTGGTCCGGACCACAAGGACCACACTGTGGACTACTGAGGAGGTGGTCCGGACCATGGATCTCTAGCTTCAGCGCCCTCTGCTGATAGTAACCATTGGTCCTTAACAAGTGGTCCGAGACCATGGTCTGAGGACGGACCCCTGTTTCAGCTACAACCCCCTTTCAAAACAATGCAAATGTTAGAGTAAAGGTCCAAGGTTAATGCATGAACATGGTTAATTCAGAATGTAAGAGAGCAAAAATATATGGAGTTACTGGATGTTTTAGAATAAAAGAAAAAACATATCTGCATACAGCTGGCACATAACTTTTCTTTTATTTAGAGGATAACTAACGGTATAGTTGAATGAGTTGTGCGCGTCTTTACGCACGGTGGGTATACTTGGATCAAGACGTGCGCACGAATTAACCAAAACGAGGTAACGAATTATTCAATATGTGGGAATAAAACGTATCTCGTGCACACGTAATAGCATTTTGAGCGCGCGATGTAGTAAAACGTGTCCTCGATAACTTTTTCTCTCTCTATGGCCACTCCGGCGATCCGTATTACATCAAGTTCTCTAACAAAACCTTTCCAAAACGTTTCTGTCGTGAATAGACCCCTGCTCCGTGGTACGTGGAAGTACCGTCACTCAAAAGTTGCAAACATATGATGCCTTCAGACACAGTCGAAAATATTACCATTAAATTCTGAACAACCGCGCGACTGACTCCAAAAAAGTGTTTTACCGTTACATAGGAAGCTGCATTTTAGAGGCACTACTATTTGTTTAGTGGTAACAGAGATATATCCAGCAGCTTTCCCTAAGGAAGTAAATCATATCTCCAATTGTGTTTTTAATATACGTTTTTTCCCCCTTCTTTTTTTATCAATCCAGCACACAGGAAGCTCTTTGCGGGTTCAAATCCAACATTAAAACATCCATAAGAAAGTTTTTTTTGTTACATTGGTGTGTTTTGGGGGAATAATTTCCATCCAATGCCTCTGAACGTGTAGTTGTCAGATGTCCGAGCTCTGGAGGTGCACCTGAAGGCACCAAAAGTTCAGTCCGCACAGAGTTGAGACGTCCAACTCATGGCCATGGAGGAACAACAGGGCAGTACGGACACCAGTTTTGATCCAGGTACCACTTAGAATTGGTTTGTTATGTCCCCACAGTGCGGTAGTAACGTACGTTATTACATTTGACGACGTTACGAGAAGTTACAACTGAACCGTTGACTAGCTAACGGGCCGAGGCAGTGAGTTTCTGTCACTACCAGCCAGCTGTTTTAGCAGCTGACGCAAGTGTGTTGTTGAAATGCACCGGTTTAATACACTGGCTTTATTTGAAGTTATAGCTACAAGGAACGACGAACAATCAAGAGGGTCGCACGCATTTTAGCATCCTGTGAATGTTGAATTCAGGTCAGTTCACCAGAGACACGACGAGAAGCACTTTTAGACGAAGTGTGACCCAGTTTCACAAGACCAGAACCAAACGTCAGACTAAACTAGTCTAATGCTGCATTTCTCAAAGGTCACACAGTTAAAATATCTTGCGGAATGTGACACATATTAATTCTGGTAAATGTAAATGTACGTAATCCACCAAACAGCATTTGAAATAATATAACACCTTTCTTAAACATGGTCTATAAACCCTCCAAGTACAAATACCAGGATTTTACTCACTACTACTTATGACTTATTAATGTTGCCGTAATATGTTAAACTGCTACCTTACAGTTAATAATTAAACTTTGTCCATTTATCGCCTTAGACCCGGGGGGGGCGGGACCAACGCAGGGTGCCCCACGTGACCAGCGCAGCCCGGAGGAGGCGATCAGCAGACAGCTGACTGAGCAGGGCCGTTTCGCTTACGCTGCGTTGTGTGGCGTCTCTCTGGGCCAGCTGTTTACCGGACCTGAAAACAGGTAACAGAGCCATGAAGGACAGTGTCACCATGATGCCATCACTCTGTGTGTGTACTTCCTAATAAAATTGAAGTGTACCATTTTTCTTCTTCTGTAAAGCTAAATCATCCTTATAAGTGTGGTTAACTAACATACCTACAGCAACAAACACGCAGTATAAACTGGTCCTGAATGCACCTTTGAGTTGATTATATATTCATTACACGTGGCTTCTAGATAAATTTACTTAGGCTCTCCATACTGATAAAATCTGATCAATCCGATATAGATTTGCACAAGCTGTTGTGCACGTGGCCGTCCACCAAAGTTACATTTAAGTGGGCATCAGAGGGATTCTTACACAGTCTTAAGAAGCCTCAGACCTCCAGACATTTTCAAAGGTTTGATTTTGTCAAGACATCATGGTTTATTTTTTCAGCACAACTGAAACTCTTTCTGAAATTGCTTCTTACATCTGTGAATAATTATTGACATTCATAACTTTTAACTGAGCTGCGAATAATAATAATAATATTATTAACGCTTTCATTGAACTGTTCTTTGACCTGAGGGGATGATCAGCTGTGTGTTCCTCAGTGTGTTCAGGGAGCAGTATCTGCAGGGCCTGGTCCGCTGGCTGGACCTGGATGAGTCCGTGATGCCGGTTATGGGAGCTTTCTTGTCAGGCCTGGGCTTCGAGGGCTCCGACACCTTCCTCTCCACTGTACAGGCTGAACCGCTGCTGGCTGCCGGGGCCACCCCAGTCATACAGGTCTTTGTCACTCTGATAGATGACGTTAAACTGTAATCAACCCTGTGGGAAATTAAATTCTGTTGCAACAATGAATATAAAAGTGGCAAAGGAAACGAAGAATACATGAGCGCAAACGGGTTGTCACACTGTCATTTAGTGCAATAAAAAACACATTAGGTACAAACGTAATAACATAACAATGAGTCTTTTGTTGTTGTTGTTGTGTTAATAACAGTAATGAATTTGTATTGTACTAATTGTGTGTCCTATTATAACCAGCTCTCACTCTGTGTTGCAGGATCTGGTGTCTTTTTCTGTCAAAGACGGTAAGAATCCTTTGCGGCATCAATCCGCTATCTATCTGCTTTAAGTTACTTTCTAACGTTTAGGGTCTGTCGTGCGCTCAGGCCAGTATGACGCCAGAGCGAGGGTCCTCATCCGCCACGTCAGCTGTCTGCTTCGAGTCTTTCCACGGCAGCTGGAGGAGTTTGAGGAAACGCTGGGCGAGAGGCTGAGGGAGGGAGGAGAGGAGAGCGAGTGAGTTATGGACGGATGGATGGTATAGAGTCATAGGAGTGCCATAGAAAAAGAATAAGAAAACAAATGTAGAAGTAAACACAAGAAGGTGCACTTCAAATTGGAAATAAAAAGACAAATAACAAAATATAAAAGAATAATTATAAACATTTTCACATTTATTTGTTCATTTATTTCTGTATATATTTACATATATTTTTTCTATATTGTCATTTATTTATTTGTATCCCCTTTTGCTCATTCTTTTCTCTATTGCTTTGCTTTCCCCCTATAAATAAATGAAAATGCTTATAATTACTCTGCATATTTTACTAACTTATTTATTTATTCCTCTTTATATTTCCACATTTATTTTCTTATTCTTTTACAGATTAGTTCTTTTTTTTATGGCACTGCCGAGGATGATTCATAAATCTGACTCATTCAATTAAAAATGCTAAATTACAATATGTCCAGTCTTAGCTTTCTTTTTTGCTAAATCTTGTGCGTGTTTAAACTTCACGCGCCCTGTAGCTGTGTGGCATAAACAAGCAGCTTGTTGTTGCACCGGAAGAGTCATTTGACATTTTTATTTTTAGAGCCAATGAATATTTCAAGTAATGCAGATGATCTGTCGGACTTCCATTAGAGAGGAGTCCTCCCGGCGGCTGAGGAGAGAAAGAGGGCGGAAGTTACGACGTTACCTCCTGATTGGACTAGCCACCGTGGGCGGAGGAACTGTGATTGGTGATTGAATTGACATTTAAAACATCTAGTATCTTCAGTTGATAAGCTAATCAACTGCTAATGAAATCACCAGAGTGTTAAGACTGTCAGAATAATGCATGACGATTGCCCCTTGCATCAGTTCACCACACACTGAGAGTTGTATCCTTCCTCCTGTAGACTGCTTCACCTTACAGATATTGCCACTGACCTGTTTTTTCCTGTACTGACGTCGCTCTATGTGCCTCTGCCAGGTGTGACAGGTGGCCTGGCGGCCCCCTTGGTGGCAGCGGGGGCCAGTGCTGTGCTGGGGGCCGGCGGGGCTGCCGCTCTGGGCTCAGCCACTGGCATTGCAATCATGGCCTCCCTGTTTGGAGCAGCAGGAGCTGGATTGACTGGTAATTAATGGATTACATGTGATTGAGTGCAGAAAGAAGTTGGCATCTTTTGGAAGTTTGACTCAAATGATACATGAACTCGTTTTTTGTGGTGCTATTCTTATCTTCTACTGGATTTATGCTCTTCTGGACCTTTATTTCATTTTCCTACGTTGTCTCTCCAGGCTATAAGATGAACAGGTGTGTTGGGGCGATAGAGGAATTTGAATTTCTGCCACTCAGCTCCGGGAAGCGTCTTCATCTGACCATCGCTGTGACGGGTTGGCTCTGCAGTGGTAAATACAGTAAGTGTGGCTTATACTGTCTCGCTACAAACACTTACAACGTGGATCATCTGGCACGGTATGTGTCATCACTATCGTATCAATATACACTAACTGGCCACTTTACTAGGTAGCCCTTGCTAGGACAGAGTTGGACCCCCTTTGGCCTTCTGGGCTGTCTTAATCTGGCATAGATTCAACAAGGTGCTGGAAACATTCCTCTGAGATTCTGGTCCATACTGACACGGCAGCATCACGCAGTTGCTGCAGATTTGTCGGCTGCACGTCCATGATGCAAGTCTCCCGTTCCACCGCGTCCCAAAGGTGCTCTGGTGGATTGAGATCTGGTGACTGTGGAGGCCGTTTGAGTTCAGTGAACTCGCTGTCACGTTCAAGAAAGCTGTTTGAGATGATTTGAGCTCTGTGACATGGAGCGTTATCCTGCTGGAAGTAGCCATCAGAAGATTGGTACACTGTGGTCATAAAGGGACGGACATGGTCAGCAACAATATTCACCCACAGAACTGCTGCTAACTGGATATTTTCTCCTTTTCAGTGGACTTGAATGAGCTTAAGCGTATGTAGAAGAGGTCGAGGTGTCATTTAAGTCAACTATCAGCTGACGTGTAAGCCCTATAAGCACTGCTGTGTACTAGAATGAGTTGAGTGTGTGTGTTTAAAGAAAAACGTATTTGAGATCAGTGCTCATGGAGCTGCTGTTCTCTTTTTAGCTTTTATTTTGAAAATGCAGCCTTCTCCAGTTGTACAAAGTCCTGCATGTAATGTTTGAAAACTATACTAGCAGAGTGTTCACCCTTTTGCTCTTACATAAAACCATGCAGCGCTCTTCTCCCACAAAAAAAAAAGTCACTCAGCTCCTTTCCATACGGTGGCTTAAAAAACACTTCACATAAAAGCTGCCTGTCTTCCAGGTTCGTTCCAGGCCCCGTGGTGCAGCCTGGGCGAGTGCGGGGAGCAGTACTGCCTGGTGTGGGAGTCCCGTTTCCTCAGGGATCTGGGCTCAGCCATGGCCTCTCTGTTGGATGGGCTAGTCAGCATGGTGGCCCAGGAAGCGCTCAAGTACACAGTGCTCTCAGGTAGGAGACACTTAGGAGTGTGTGCTTCTAGTAAAGTACTGTGACGAGTGATACGGGAGGTAAAAACTCTGCGCTGTTGTTAATGAGTTGATTTCTGTTAAACTAGTCACACCGTGTCATCTAGCTATTGTCCTGTTGTTGTGTTAAACCTTGCTCGGTGCCACGTTGATGTCTCTCCCACCATGACACTGTCCAGGCATCGTGGCGGCTCTGACGTGGCCCGCGTCTTTGCTGGCAGCAGCCAGCGTCATCGACCACCCCTGGTGCGTTTGTCTGAACCGCTCAGCCGAGGTGGGGAAACACCTGGCACAGGTTCTGAGAAGCAGACAGCAGGTATGGGTCTACCTATTTACCTCGGATAAGACACACTTTAGCTAAGTGCACCACAGTATTGTGTCTAGAAGGGTTAGTTGTATATGTGTCGGTGGCGAGCTGTGGCCCTGGACCCTGGGCATCCAATAGGACCCCGGCACCACACGTGGTAGTAAACAGTCAAACAAAGCAATAAAACTAACAGCAGGCGACGTATGTCACATGAAAGTTCAGCATATTAAAGGTTACTTTGCCCTTAATTCATCCACAACAGACAAGAAAATCAGACTTAAACATGTACGTTTAGCTGGAATGAAAGTAAAATGTCTAGAATATTAATTTATTTCAAGATGGATCCGATCCAGTCGGGCTTCTCGGCCAGTGTCAGCTGGGCTCGGCTCCAAAACAAGTTACCTGTAGATAGATGTCTCATTCTGACCAACCAACACCTCTCGAGGCGAAATCATCACGCTACTTACACATTTCCGTGGCAATAAAACGAGAGATGCAAATTGTATGTTTACGCTAAATGTCCTACAGCGCGCATAGAAAACTGATTATCAAACGATAAAACACATTATTAACTGAATAAGTCCAACTTCAGCCACGATGTTTCTGTTCTCTGTTCCTTTGATTGTCCTCCTTGAACATTAGAAGACAACTTTAAATGAAATGCTACAGCCATTAACCTGAAATATTACAGTTTTTTGATTGTTGATATTACTTTGTAACTTGTAACTTTGATGTATGTTTGCAATTTTGTTTGTGGTTTTATTGACTTGTAACTTGGTTTGCTGCTGTCGTGGCCAGGACACTCTTGTAAATGTAATGATGTTTTCCTGGTTAAATAATAAATAAAAATAAATATCACCTGAAGCTCAGAGAGGAGTTCAGGGAACCCCAGGAGGATGAAAACAGCTGAACAATTGTGTGTTTCTTCTCTTTCTGTCTGTATTTGAAGGGCAAGCGGCCCGTCAGTCTCATAGGCTTCAGTCTTGGGGCCAGAGTTATCTACTACTGTCTACAGGAGCTCGCCAATGACCAAGGTATGAACGCCTTTCTGTGGATGAACCACATGTTGATTCTGCACTGGAACTGGGTCACACCAAAAGGCTCAACTCGTTTTGATTTTCCAAATGTTCCATGTGAGACGTCCCTGGTTTGAAGACCGTCACTGGTTAAGCAGAGTAGAACTGTTATGATGATGGCCCGAAATAATAAGCACTCAAATGTATTTAAGCATATTTTTTTTTACATTGTTCTGACAGTCTTGAGTCCTGTTGTGATTCTTCAGGCAGTGAAGGAGTAGTGGAGGACGTAGTCCTCTTGGGGGCCCCCGTGGACGGCTCTGAAAAGGCCTGGGAGAGAATCACCAGGGTAGTAGCTGGAAGAATAGTGAACGGCTACTGCAGGTAATCTTCCAGAGCTCAATCCTGCAGCGCGCATGGAGTGAAATGCTTCCGGTTGCTTCACAGCAGCCTTTTTACGTTTTGGCTGCAGTGAATTCAGAATCTACAGTCTTGACAGGAGGATTTAGTGACCTTAAGTATTGTGTGAATAAGTGACTTTCCCAACTATCCATCTATCAGGGGGGACTGGCTCCTGGGGTTCTTGTACCGAAGTTCGGCTGCACAGCTGTCTGTTGCTGGGCTTCAGCCAATCAACGTCCAGGACCGACGTATAATCAATGTGGATCTTTCCTCCGTGGTGAGTCGGAGCTTAAAATGAAATAAGACCCACTAAAGTTTCCTACATACACACATATATCTCATATCTCATACAATATCTCAAGGTTTTCACCTTTCAAGAAAAGCCACATCCTGCAACAATTAGTCCATTAATCGATTAGTCAGTCAAAAGAAAATGAATTGCTAATTATTTTGATAATCAGTTCATTGTTTCAGTCAAAAATATCCAATATTTTCTGGCTCCAGCTTCTTGAATGTGAGGATTTGCTGATTTTGAAGAGTCTTTGGGTTTCGGACTGTTCCCTTGAAGACGTCACTTGGGCTCTGGGAAACTATTTCAAAATATTTTGACCGTGAAACTAATGGCCAGATGAATTGACAATGAAAATAATCGTTAGTTTGCAGCCCTACTTCCGAAGCATAAAAATGTGGATTTTATGTGGGCCGTAAAACCGACACAATTCGCTGGAAGACGCTAAAATACACTGTAGAGCCTGGTGATGAATCTTTGTGGGATCATCACTATGAACGACCCCTTTCACATTATTTCACCTGTTGTAAAAAAACATATAATAATCATATTCAGTGCAGCTTTCAACAAAAACCCAGCTGGAGATCTTAGTAATTAATACAAAAACAGTTTATAATTTCTTTGATGCAACATTATTAAATGCAGATTTGAATTAGGACTTTAAAAGTTTGAATTTTGATTTAATCAAATGAATAGATAAGAATAAAATAAGGCCCCTGCTGGTCCGTATCAATTCACAGCAATGCCTTTCTGCCACCCTGTAAATCAACATGATTCCACAAGAAATTGAACACGTTGTTTTGTTGAACCAGGTAACATTTAAAAAGAGCAGTAAAAAGATACTTGACATACCTTAAGCACTGTAAGCTTTATATCCACATAGTGTCATGTAACGTGAGTAATTAGGAACGTTTGCTGTACAAAAAAACCCAGTTATTTCAATTACACACTGTTATATACAAAGAAATATGTATATATATTTAGCCAGAGACAGTAAAACCATGTTTCTGCTTCCCAGGTGAAAGGTCACTTGGACTACATGCGACAGATGGACACCATCTTGGTGGCGGTAGGACTTCCCACCAAAGAAGTCCCAGGAGCCTTGTTTGCTCTAACTCAGCCTGTAATAGTAACAACGGGGATGGTGGACGTTCCTGACCAAACCCCCACTGAGCAACACAAGAGCAAGACACAAAACCAAGCTGAGGAGGCCGGGACTCGTACAGAAGAGAGCAGAGACGTGAAAGAGACGGCAGAGACCGACGAGCTGGGCGACGGCTGGGATATCCCTGATATTTCAGACCTGCTGGACTCCCTGAATGATACAGAATCGGAGATTCCCGTCGGCGTCGGGAACAGCTCTCCGCTTACTTCCGAGGAGGATGCCACCAACGACGACGCAGCTTCTGCTTCTACTGCTCGTGGGGGTGTGGAGGGGGCCGACTCTGACAACGAACACACATCGTGGAGCTGGGATGACACACACTGGACAACAGAGCGCACACACAAATAAAGGCGGCCGAACTTGCAAAGAGCATGTTACAGGACCAGCTGCTTCCCTGTAAAACTCCCTTTCTCACGTTTTTCAGAGCTTTGTTGGAGAAAATATTCCTTCCATTCCCAACACACTGACATGCCAGAGACGGCTGAAGAGTCAATGCGCACATATGGCAGCCTCAAGTGAAAAGCCCCAGAATCAGCTGCTTTGTTCAAGCCCTAAATGTTTTTTTTTTAGACTAATATATTAATTTAATAACAATTTTGTAAATGAGATTTTTACAAGCTGTAAATATTGTCATTCATTTTTCTAAACTCACTGTGAAATCAAATACCCAGAAATAGTACTTGGAGGATCTCTGCTCCTCTTGTGCTTCTCGTATTCAGCAGTTGGCCTGGTTGCTATGGATATTATCACAGTAATTTATTTCCATAAGGCCAGGTGGCAATTCAGCGAATGTGTCTTCTTCAAGGCCTTTCTCTTCTCTGTTGCACCCATAGCAATGTGAAGAGTTAGAATTAGTCACCATTAGACTTGTTTTGTTTTTGTAATGTAATGTCTTTAACCACATTTCATGATTGGAAAGAAACACAATTCAAGAACAACTGTGGAGCTTAATGAAGTGTCTGTGACTATAAAGAGTTCATTTTTTATTTCTCTTAAACCTAAGCCTCTTCACTCCCAGTGAGGAAACTTCTGACTTGCCTTGAATCTCTTTTCCACCATAATCCCCGACATGAGATATTGGCCCTTGGACTCTATTTCCATATTTGCTATTCAGTCCAGGGTGTCGACCTGATTGGGCAGAAGCAGAGGCAACTCCATGCCAGCCTGCTCTGCATCCAGCAGGTTGACGGCGTCGGTGGCAGTGGCGGGCGGGTGGGTGGGATCAGAGGCCAGGGGGGAGGGGGGGCTGCTGGCGATGTTGTGCTCTCCTGAGTTGCGGAGGGAGAGGGAGAGCGCCGGTGAGGGTCTTCTGGTCGACCGCGAGGAGCAGCAGGGCAACAGCTTCCCCAGAGCTCGCTTGAAGTCCCTCATGAACAGGGGGTAGATGATGGGGTTCATCGTGCTGTTGCAGTAGCCCAGCCAGGTGATGGCGTCGAAGAGCGCAAGGGGGACGCACTCACACACTGCCTGAATGAAGAGGGGGAAAGTGTTGCAGGCATTAAGGCATCAGGAGTTCATTTATGGTCAAATGTGAAAATAATAAATGACAGAAATAAATCCAGAGAAATACAGTTTAATCTTAAAAGCACCCTAAAGAGTTTTTGTCCGGAAGTAGATTTTTATTTTATTGTCCATTAATGTGTTTATTTATCCTTTTTGGCAAAATGTATATTTATTTATACTAAATGTATATTGCACATTTATTCATATAATTATTCCCATCAAGAAAAAGGTTCATTTACTGTAAATCTTGAAAAATACAGACATACATTTTTTAAAACTTTTTTTATTTATTATTTATTTATATTTATTTATTTGTAGCTAATCGTGCACTTGTCTTATAGACAAATATAGTTATTTCTATCTTTATTTATTTTCAGAGTCCCTTTTTGGCCCCCATAGGTTTCAAGAAGCTGATTTGTTAAACAGTAAACAGACATCAATGTGCAGCACAGCCCTGAAATAACCAAAGACATAAATAAATACAGGACTAAATAGATTTTTAAAAACCACACAATATATATACAGTCTAATATCATTTTTATTTGTTGCCTATTCTTTCACTTGTCCTTCTCAGCAATGTCTGTAGTCTTTACATGTTGATGAATTCTTACTGGGCTGTTTGGACCCCAGTGCATTTGAATTACCTGAGTCGTGTAATCACATTGGCTGTCCATCACTCTTTTTCTTATGCAACATCTCATTTCCGTGAACTTAGAATCAGTGATCTTGAACATTACCACTAGGTTTAGAGAAGGACACTGAAGGAGGAGACAGCTGTTAGAGGAGAGCTTCCAATACTATCAAGAGGAGACAGGGAGGCGGTGGGAACGGGACAGAAGGGGGGGGGGGGACGTTTCACACACCACATTGAGTGTGAAAAAGGAAGGAGAGCGCAGACACAGTCAAGTCTCTGTGCTCCATGTTATGCAGGGGGAGAAGCGAGAGGGCACAGATGGGAAATCAAAATGACTGGATCATTGAAAGCTTGAAAAACAGGACAAGTGTCATTACCAATTTAGATGAAGCTGTTTTTTTACATTCATTTACTCTCGCCGAGGTTTTTCGTGGCTCCCAATGTTTGTTCGCTGAGTAACGAGTGTGTGCGCTCGGTCCAATCAAAGCAAAATCAGCAACTTGAAAAGAATACCAATTATAAATGGTACTCTGGCGTGTTGTTTTCTGGGTTTTGGAATGAGTCAGCCGCACGAAGCTGAAATGCCAATCTATTTACTGGTTGGATAGCTTGGCGAGGCTGTGACGCCAAGGCTGGCCAATACAAAAATAGACCGGTATCCAAGTGTGTTTTTTTCTTTTTCTTCTTTTGCATTTATTTCCCACTGCTTTTGGTGCCCAACACACGTGTAAATTGGAGAGAAAACGGACAAAAACAACAACCTTTGAGTCACACTCGCATGTGCGTATAGGTGACGGCAGCCTGGATAGATTGAAGATATTTGCCCCTTTCCAGTTCATCTGATCATGATCATTTTGGGGTTTTTTCATTGACATTTCTGTGCCATATCTGCGGTCGAGTGTTTCTCTGGTGCCTCTACCGACCTGAGCCATATTAGTGATGAAAAAGGGCAGCCAAGCGCTGAAGAAGAGTCCCAGGAGGACCCCCAGTGTCAGGCTGGCCTTCAGTGCCCTCCGACCCTGCCTGTGAGCCAGACGACGCTCGCTGTTCACTGACGGCTGGGGACAGTGGAGAACAAAAGACATACAGAATATACCAATAACATACTTTACAATTAGAGATGTATTGTAAATCTCTTAAGTATTAATTAAGCAATAATTCACTTTTATTTAATTAGAGGTTTGCTTGAAGGCGTCCAGTTTTTATCAAATGAATGAATTAAATCAAAGCAATAGTTCCTCATTTGGGAAATACACATTTGCCACAGTTTCCCAAACTATCCCTTAATAAATGTGATCAAATGCAAATATTTCATGTCTTGGTTATTCTTTTATTTTCCATTCCTCAGGAATATTTATACAAAGAAATGATGTTATGAACACCATAAACTTCAGTGACCAGCAGGCCAGTCATTACAGACTTGTGCTTATGTGAAACCAGCAGATTTGAATATTACAGAAAGTAGTCAGGATTCATTTTGGTTCTAAAAGTTTCAGAATGAATTTACAGCTGACTGTTCTGGTGTGTGTGTGTGTGTGTGTGTGTGATTTTACTGCAGGGATATGCGACAGACTACGTGGCTGTGATCCTTACAAACACATCTAGCACATGTGACACACTGGCTGTACTTTGATTTCCGAGCAGGTTTTACACCCCCGCCCCTTTTAACTGAGGCTCTACTTTCCTTTTAGACATTTGGATTACATGTTACAGCCTTCTAATGATGAATACAGGTTTAAGTTTGTGTGAAGTCAAAGTCCTTTCAGACAGACAAGGAAACTATTCCGAGCTCATGTTCATGCAGCATTCCTTTCATCAGTTTATATCCTCGCTCTCCAGTGCTGGAAGAGGTATTCAGATCCTGTACTTAAGTCAAAGTACAAACATTTTTGTCACCAACCACCAAAATAAGGAGATACGTGGTTTTTAATTGGCAGGAAAGGTTTGAAAAAAGGTTATCTGCAAAGGAACTAGTACCTATTGCCAAATGTGGTGGAGTATTATTCTCTAAGATGTAGTGGAGTAGAAGTATAAAACAGAAATGCTCAAGTAAAGTACAAGTTCCTCGAATTTGTAGGTTCTTGTTGAAAGACTGAAGCTACATTTTAGCATCATTTAACATCAACAGCCTCATTGGAAAGGCTGTAAACCTCCACACTGGTCCTTTTCAATTACGATTAAATGATCTCCAAAATCCATATTCATTCTTTGGTGGACAAAAAATGTCTCTGCGACATTGAACAGAAAGTAGTTTCCACGCTGGGACTCGGATCAAACAGCACACAGTGGCCTATTATCATTGAAATAACTCTACATTGCCGCAAATTGCCACACTTAGATGATATTGAACTCAGGGGTGGGCAGTGGGCCTGTAATGGGCATAAAACAGTAAGAACAGCATTGTGTAAAACCTTAAAGAAGTCAAGGAAACGACAAGCTTGAGAGCTCTTACAACAGATGGACAACTGTAATTTGGTTATTATCTTTTCTCCATTCACAGAATCAACCTTTTAAACTCTGATCACAGTCTGCTCTACTTAAAGGCATCACCGCTCATCTGTATCAGGCATATTTAGAGAGTTTAAAGGGTTGTATTCAGCGTCTTGGTCAGCACTCTCACACACTGAGCACCCTAAAGCTCCTTACCGGTACGTGTTGTGACACGGGCGGCTCCTGGTGGCTGCAGTCCTCTGCGTCCTGCTGAGCTTGCCCTGCTGCGACCCCAGGTGAGGGAGGCCTGGAAGGTTCCCCGAGAGAGGGGTGTGGGTGCGGCGGATGGCTCAGTGCTGCCACCCTCTTCGCCTGCCTCCGCGCTGCCAGAAGGATCCGACAGTAGGTGAAACAAATGGCACTGGAGGGCAAAAAGAAGGTGAGTACAGAAGCCACCAGGGCAAAGGGCAGGGTGACCCGCAGGCGGCACTGGAAGGAAAGGCCTCCTGATGGGGACAGCTGAAAGTAGGACGCTGGGTGCAGTGTGTCGGAGTAAGAGCTGATGTTGTTGCCGCTGACCCCGGGAACCGACGAGTGTCCGCTCCCGTGGCCCAAGCTGTGCCATTTCATCTCAATGGGGAGGAAGGAGGCCAATGCGGCCAAACCCCAAGCTGCTCCCACAAGGAGCAGCGCCCGGGGGGGAGTCATCCTCTGCTTGTAGCGCAGCGGCGAGATGATGAAGAGGTAACGGTCCAGGCTGATCACACACAGGTTGAGGATGGACGCGCTGCAGCACATGACGTCAAAGCAAAGCCAGATGGGACAAAAGGCGGGCCACAGCACCCAGGACCCGCACAGCACGTTGAGCATGGCCGGGGGCATGACCACCAGGGCCACCATCAGGTCCGACAGGAACAGAGACACCAGGAAGCAGTTTGAGGTGCAACGCAAAGAGCGGTGGGCAAACACCAAAGCAATGAGCAACATGTTGCCACAGACAGTCATGAGGATGATGACAGTCAACATGAAGGCCAGCAACCACGGACCGCTGCCAGTGACGTTCCAAGCGCCGGTGGCTGCAGAGCTGCTGTTGTAGCCCCCTGACAAGTGAGAGTCGGTCATGGTGCTTCTTGGCAACAATCAACAAACCAGCTCCTCTTCAGGCACTGCTAAATTTTACAGACCTCAACCAGTTCTCCCGTGCGGCCGAAAGCTCTCACTTTAGGGACATTGTTGAATAAAAAGAAGCCACTGAGGTCTTGTGCTGAGAAGCCATCCAACCCTCTCCCTGTCCTGGTTCTCCATGGGTAATAAATATCTCCACCTCCCGTTGGCAGGGATACATCCACTTCCACTGCCACCAGTATAGTGAGCAGAATCACCCAAACACTTTCACTCATCTCTCCATCCCAGCCAGCATGTCCCTGCCATGTCCACAGCTAAGAGCCAGAATGAGCCGCCCGATGGCTGGCCGAGGGTTTCAAGGCAGCATGCCACGAGGATGACAGCCACCGCGGGAGGGCATCAAGAGAGATCAGCTCGACCAGACGCACGAGAGCTGCGCCGGCGAGAGGAACTACAGGAGATGAAGAGAACACGGACCTGTCCTCACCACACAGAGCTGGAACTGTGCAGCTTCCCCAAAGTCCTTCGCTGAGCTGGAGCTCCGCTGCCTTTGACAAGTCCTTTTCTTCTGGGAAACAGCGCGGGGGAGCAGAAATCAACACATAATTGCACAGCAGATCTTTTGTAAGCGAGGCTCCCTTCACAAGTGCTCTACAGGTATCACGGTCCTCGGAACGCTGCCTTTACATCCCTCGCTCCTGTTAATCCCCGTGTCGGCCACTCCAGCGAGCCTCCCGGGCCAGAGCGCGCAGCTTCTGAGAGGGAGCGTGTCAAAGCATTGAGCTGTTAATGCATAACCATGCACAATCATAGCCATGAAATGCTAATTCTTGGCTGCGAATTCAATCATAGGAGCTGGTGTGGGTGGTCTTTTTCCATGTTTGGTCATGGTGTTTTTAACTACTGAGCTACAACTATTGTGGCATTTTTGCAAAGCATTGTAAAGATTTGATGTGGCTGCTTTTTCTTCAAAGTTAAGTCTATTTGCAAAAGGATTGTGCATCCGACCTTTTTGTTTTCAGCTTATAGACACGGTGAGAGTCAGATTCTTCAAAGCAGCCATCTTTCATGTTTTCTTTTTCTTTTTATAGAGCAGCAGAAGCAATGTCCAATCTATCTTTTAACAAGAGAACTCACCCTCTCTAACCTTTTCCTGTTTGAATGATTTGAAAGACTGAATCACACTGGATATAATTAAGCTTTTTGGACACTTCGTGCCTTGAAAATGTTCTTGTATCCTTCCCAACTCACAAACCGTGTCTCAGATTTGTGTGGAACTAAAACACTTTGCAAAGCTTGCATGTGAATATTTCATTATAACCCACAGATAACACAAATAACATATAGGTGCCAGTTCAGTAATAGCAGATTGTGGTCAAAGTTTGTGAAATATTTTTCAGTGATTCACACCACTGGTGAATCATTTCACTTTCTGTGTTTCGGAAACAATAGCGTCCACTCCACCTTGTTCCAGCATTATTCTCAATGCAGACGAGATTGCACGTCAGAGCTAATTATTCACTTCCCAGCAGGAGCGCTTGGATACTTAACATGAAACAAAAGCATTCATGGGGTGAAGTCCTGCGCACTCCGGCATTTCGCTCGCCTTGTCGGATGCTAAACATAATATGCAAAACTCTCTGTTTTTCATGCCCCCTCAGAAGTGACTAATCTCCATCGCTACGCCCATCTGCCACATCAGATCAGCTGCTGCCAGCTCTCTGACCCCCGTCTCACCCGCCCACACCAAGCCTACCACCTTATGGGACCCCCCTCCCCCCCCCCGATTACTCCTTCATGTACCACCATCACTGCTTGGAGTCCATGAAGCGTAACCTAGCTGTTGTAATGAATGCTCAGTCTGATTTGAGGTTTTCATTCGTTGTAATGCATCTGAGGAAAGATGGACTCGCCAGGCATCATTTTGTTGTGATGATATTTTATTAAATAAACAAAGACTGTCCTGATCAGCCACATACAAATGAGTCATACTAGGGATGGATCGTCCAACGAGGGGACGTGGTTCAAATGGTGACGCTCCCACAGACAAAACTAAGCAAAAATTCAACTGAAAACGACAGTCCCTCGATGACCTGCAGCTTTTTACTCCTGTTAATGACAATTGAAATCAGTTACATAAATCCCGATAAACAACACAGACGCATGGTTGTTATTCTGAGTTAGAGAAAAAGGAAATCTTTTTCTGAACGTTGGTTATTGGACAAACAAACCTTGTCGCTCCTGTGCAGCAGATAATGTGACCTCAGGTCATTCTGACAGTTGGCGTACGCCATGCCAAGTCCCGCTCCCGAGCCGAACGAGATCGGCCAGGTGTGCCCTGCGGATGAAACAGGTGCGTTATCGCTCGCGCAGAGAAGCACTTCACGGGGTTATTAAAAACATTCCAGGGGTGGCGGGCCAAATCCTTTTCACGCTCTTGTTGTGACCCCTTGTCTGTTTTTCTTTTTCTGGGCTTTTGAGGATGGGTGTTGTTAGCACTCTTCTCACAAAAAGATGTGCAGTTACATAAGATACAAACACGAACGACTGTTGTTCTGTGCAAAGGAAGAAGCGTTTCGCTGCTAGCAGTAGCAGACAATGACTTGTGCGTGCTGCAGAAGCTGCAGAACATCCCGCCCAGCTCTGCTCCTCTTGTCAAGGACCTGTGAGCTAAATTAAAGGTTCAAGATGCTGAACAGCAACTATCCAATCAAACTACTTACGTTTGAAGAACAGAACAGAAAACACGATTCCTAACCCCAGCCCAGTACCTGAGAAAAACAGGGTCAAACAAAAACAGTTACTGCATGACATGGATGGCAACCACCTTTAGTTGACTGTTTAATTTATTCAGCTATTGCTGCATCTGTATGTATTGTGTGCATGTGCTGCATCATACAGTACGTTTATAATATGGATTGTGTATTTTACATGGAGCCCTACTACAAGCTGGGTGGTTTTCTCTGAAACTGATTACTAATGTGGTGTCGTTTCCTCCCACGGTTTCAAAGAAACCCTGTAGTCTTTAAATACATCCTCCTTCAAACAACGTGGGCCAGGTGCCTTACTCCGTCACCTGATGCTGTGTCAAGGACATCGCACCAAACTCCATTCAAACATTTGTCAATTTTATGGTGCTTTGCCTGTTAGCCTTTAGTACACGACTAAAGACCTTTTTTACATACGCATATTACAGAATTTGAATTTACTAGTGTATAATAACAGGGATTCATCCAGCAATACCATATTTCAACAATTAAGCTGAACTTTACGCTGCTCCCCGCCGCCATTATTAGCTAGCTATATTATGTTCGTTCTGGAAAATTGTGGCGTTGTAAACGGAGACAATGTAGAGTTTACATTATATTTAAATCATTTTTTGTGTCTTGTATGTATGCCGAATTCACGAGTGGTCCACATTGTCTCGTAAAACAACCTAATTAATGTCCAAGCAATTGTGTACGTATCGGTAAGCAATAACGCTTCAAATTAACTTTTTTTCAATGGCGATTCCACTAAGGTTATTTTCCAATAACAAATCTAACGGGTCCCCCGTACCGGCAAAAGTACCGAGGACTGCACTATTTAATTAACTGCAGAATTGTCCCTATATAATTTTACCTATACGAGTAAGTCCGATACCGGACTGGTCACTCAGTTGTCCTTTACGAGCCCTTTATGGCTAGCTAGTTAGCATCACACCCAGTCAATGACAGGTGTAGACTACAATACAAAACTGCTGCTTATTTGATCCTTATTCAGGGACGTTACCGTGTCGTTATACGGGGAAGACTTGCGGATATTTACCGAGTTTAATGGCACCGTCTGCCAGGCATCGGTCCCACTTTTTCCCCAGCTCCTTCTCAGACATGCTGAACATTAGCTCGCGTCAAGCTAGAAGTGTCAAAACCAGCTCCGTTGTTGCGTTCGCGTGCTGTCGGAAATGTGATCGTACAGGATCGACCGAGTAGCAAAGTACAGAGTTGTTGCCCGTCAGAGTTTAAAATGTTATTTTATCAATTCTATGTTGTCGGCGACACAGATGGCTCAGTATATGTGGGAGGAAAAAACGCCCAAACTGGCGAAAGCTCGTTTATGGCTGTTGCCGTGAACGCAGCATTACGCCAATCTTTCAAACCTCACTACGCACAACACCCAGAGCGGCGCCACCCTGCGGTAAAGGATTTGACAGCCCAAAGAAGTAATTCACCTCCATTCATTCAGTATTTACACACGTTAATGGAGAAAAACCATTCAGAGGTGCACTTTTTAAATTTAAAATGTATTTGAAAGTTTCTCAATTACACTTTGCTTGACACAAATCAGTACACTGAAGTCATTACAGCATGTTCACTTTATTAACACGGATTTCCTGAGATGACAATATATAATTTCTGACAACAAACATTTGATATCCATTAAACAAAAAGCTGGTATGTTTCAAAATGTTTCCCCCTTTAAATGAACACGTGCCATCAGCTGGGACATCTGCGAGCTTAGGTTTAGTTTTTTTTGGCTCTTGCAGATGAATTTGCAAACTGGTCTAGCTGATCAAGTGTTAGCCTGACATCTCCACCGGTGTTTAACACACAGAATCAAAGAACTGAACATGGAAATCATATCATATCATATCATATTATATATATTAATAATATATATATATATATGAATTCTATAAACACACTGACAAACGTATCAAATTCAGAAAAAGACAGACAATCAGGTACAAATGTTCCACTGTCGCTCCTCAGCAGGCAAACTGTGTGAAAAAGCCAAAAGTCATTATCAAGCACAGCCTCTTAAAATGGTGCGGAATACGAGTTGGCTTCTCAATGGACTTCAAGTGCATTCCCAGCAGGGGTGGTTATGAGCATTTCACACATTGCGAGTGCGTGTGAACGGCAAAGGGGCACCAAAGAGGTAGAAACTGTGTCCTCGGAGAATAATGGATCTTTGGCCAAAAACATGAATCCCCTTTGCTTTTACAACCTTTACACGATGTGCGTCTTAGCTTGCGCTCGATTCTTGTCCGTGAATGACCGAGACGCTTCACCCCGACGCAACCGCAGTGAAGGTGTGCGCTTGTGAAGAATAGCAGCCACCCTCCAGATGTACCTGCGGGCAAATGCTTCTCACAGCCAGCAGGTTGTGTGTAAACGGCCTTCACCACTAAAAATATAACGGGATTTGCCTGCATTCCATCTTATGTAAAAAATATAACGTGAACGCAGGTAGAGAGATCATTAACCCTTTCACCTGAAGGACTAGTTGCCCCCCCACACGGATCACACTGAGGCTCTTCTGATCACTAGTTGGCCCCTGCCTGAGGGGACTGTTCTTGAGCTGCTGCTGCCGCCGCTGCTGGCTGGTTGCTCTCGTCTCTCGCCGTCTTCACGGAGGCCTTGCTGATGACCAGGAGGTCTCGCAGCTCCTTGTTCTCGATCTGAATGAGACAGAATAACTGTATATTTAAGGGTGGAAATATTGAGAGTTAAATGGTCAGTTATCATCCCGCCATGTATTTTCCACTTACTTCTGGCGGGATATAAAGCTATGAAGATAGTTTTGGTTTAATTAGTCCAGGTCGAGATGTCCATCTCCGGGATGTTTGACTCCACCCAACTACGTTTGAGGTGAATGAAACTACATGTGTGACTCTTACAGCATTAAAAACTCAGAAGCAGCGTTCCTAGAACTCTGAATAGTCTAGAGATGCAGCTGTGAACAGTTCTCTGAAACTATTTCCTATCGAAGAAAATAGTTCCTGAAATTGGCATTTTTCCACAAATGTAACTGCAGTACATATCTCTGAGATGGACAACACAAAACCAAAACTGTCTGCACCGCCAGATATCACTAGACGTAAGTGAAATAATATGTTGTTGTTGATTTTAATCAGTTATGAACCGACTCTTGTGTAGGTGATACATGCAGAAATGCAGGTTTATGTGTATGTACTACTATTTATCACCTCACCTACTAAATACACCACAAAAGAGATACAGAGACGGCATCAGTGTGCAATTTTCAGACATCTCTTCCCAGAAATCTGGATCAGAAAGACAGGACACCTGAGTGGTCCCCGGTTGCACCGAAGCGCTGCACTCACCTCCAGTTGGGCGAGCCTCTCTCGGACAGAGCAGTAGTGCTGATCATCCACCTGCACTGCTCTTCTCATCACCTGTCCCATCTCGCATATCCGCTCCACCTGGTTCTGCACCTCCTGGAGAGGGGCCGGAAAACAAGACAATTCCCGCAATCAGTGCATTTTAAACTGGCATTTAACCCTGACCCACGGAGCGCCGCGCATGTTTGAAAACGTGAAGACGGCTGGTGTACTTTTGCGTGGTCCTCGTGAAGGCTGAGAACGGGTTTGGTGTCGAGCTCCTTCTTCGCCATCATCAGCTGAAGCATCTGCTTGCGGTACCGCCCCATGATCAGTTCGAGCGCGTACTGGTGTTCTTCAAGAGACAACCATAGCTCTGCAGACACAGTCGTGACGAAGAGGGTTAGCAAAGATACAAAACTCCAGCCGTACAATCAACAGAATAGAGTGTTTTTTGATTACCTTTATTCTCCTGCTGTAGTTCCTTAATTTGAGTGTTTTCCTGAGTCAGAAGAACGTGAGGCTTGTATTTGGTTAGCTCCTGAATCTCTGAAGTGTCTTCTATGTGCTGGGAGGAGACAGCAGCGGAAAGAAATTATTACAAACTGGAAGTGCGTGATCACGTAATCATTACCTCAGTTTGTAGCACTGGTTAACATGTTTCTGTGTTTTGATGGGAGATGATTGTGGGGAAATACATTTAGCTTGTGATGAATGGGTACGTTTGAGCTCAACTAAGTCCTGTTGTACCAAACAGTCCTGTGTGTACGCCATTGAACAGCGCAGGTTTACATACGAAGTCCCTTTGTAACCGTGTCCTTACCTTGTCTGGAAGGGCATTTCCCACCTCTCTCATGCCGTGCACTCTTTGACTGAGGGCCCCGGACTGCTCGATCAGTCCTTCGGCGGCCATGTCGTGCTCTTTCAGCCTCTCGAGAAGGGTCCGGGCATCGCCCAACACTTTTTCTAAAGTGCAGGCCATTTACTGGAAGCTGAAAACACCTGTATATAACGTAAACTAAGCTAACCTACTTTCACACCACTGCGAAAATACCTCGCAGGGTTAGCTGACGTTGGCTATCTAGCCTTAGCTAGCCGAGGCAGCTGCGATGCCTTTATAGCAGCATGTGCTAACTATTGAAAGTCTTTAGGCAAATGTGTCGGCGGACAGAATAAGTACATACAGTACAGACAAATACAAAATTGATCACTCAGTTGTTGTCAAGTCTACCGTTTCCGTGTGAGACGAGACGACAACGTCACTTCCGTATCTTCTTCGTCTTTGTATATATATATGTCACTCAAACCCAACTCGAGGTGGATACCGCCATCTACTGGACAGTTTAGATGTCATGAGACTTTGACAGCATCGACCATATGGGGCTCCATACAACCAGCACTACTTGTACCCCATGGTGTACTTCTGCAGGTACCAGGGGGTACATGGAAAAGTGTTACGTTTAGCTATTTTGAAACAATAAAATTATGATTTGTAAATTTAAAGATTATATAAATGCTTGAAACAGCCAGTTTATGTTACTCCAAACGGCAGTAGTACATATGCAAACTTGGCCAAAACTGGAGATAACTAAAAGGAACGGGAATTAAGGAAAAGATGAGCCCTTCACATAAGGAGTGAATAATTAAAGAGAGAAGCCTTGCGGCCTCAAATTACATTTCCCCTACAATCGATGTCCTTCTTGAATACACCCCCAAGTTGCAACGTGTAGCCTCAGAAACTCTTACTGTAGGAGGAGAAAAGGCACCGTCAGTGGATTAAATATGGGACACGTGTTGAGTTCAGTCGTCTGGAACTAGTGAATGACAAGCTGATTACTATATTTCCAGTAACATGGGTTTCGAGTCCAGATATCGAATTAGAGAATATATTATCACCATTTTCATACTACTGCACGCCCAATCTCTCGTGGATTATTATGAGACAACAATGGGGGCTACTAATCAACTGCGCAGCAGTGGCCACTCTTTCCTTTAGGCTCTTTGGTTGTCCTAACGTTGTCAAATATCGCGATAGCCGCATCCCTAATCACTACGTAATGTGCCGTGCTGCTTCTAGCGGCGCTGGTGACAGTGCTGAAAGCTGTTGGGGTGAGTTTTTATAAAATGTTCTTTTATATACAACAATTCAAAAAAAAATTCCCGAATTTGTCGTCAGTAAGACATTTTCTATTTCTTATCTGGTGGGTCTTTAGAAGTAAACCGGTAATCCTACGTTTAGTCATACGCAGAGTTCGGGCCTGGGTGGGGGCAGCCGTGTTTTTCCTCAGCATAAATCACCACGCACAAGAACTAAGCAGTCAAGCAGCATGCTAGCTAACTGTAGCCGCTATTAGCCGCTTAGCACTGTGAAGGTCCTTTCTACATTGTTAACGGTACAAATAAACATTCCAGTATTATCAAAACGTGCCCAATGTACCGAAGACTCCGCACTTATGTGACATTTCTGTGTTAAACGTTAGTGCCAGACGCGGTAACTGATTAAAATTGAGCACGAGCCTCCGACCGCTTGTCGAAGCTTCTTTGTTGTTCCGTCCTCGTGCCGTTAGCTTCAATAACGATATCTTTCTTCTATCTGTAGGTTAAGATAATGAATTGAGTTACACCGTTGAAACATTTATTTTGACATTTATTAAGTGTGCACAGCCCGGAACATAACTAACGGTAATGGTTGAGGTTTAGTCTCTCTGTCGGCTGTCACTTTCATATCGATCATTCCAAACTATGCTTTTGTCCGTTCAGTTAAGTTTAATTTCTACCAATATGCCCAGTATATGAGGGAAGGTGCGCGCTACCAACGTTACCCAGTTCTACAAAATATTATTTTATTAAAACAAAGTCACTACTCGTTTCACATGGGTGCTGAATTTGTCGGGACACCCTATCGTTTTGTTACACGCCTCAAATAATCTTCTAAGTGTATGCATTTTAGACTAAACCACAAAGCTTGAAGACGGCTGATATTCCTGTCCCAGTTTAAAAGAATAGCACGATTGTGTGATTACTTTCCGCAAACTATCTGATCAGAGCCATGTAGTGACCCGTGATAACTACCAAATAACAGAAATGGCCGGTGTGCAAACTAACGTGTGGCGTAATTTACAGTAATGACACTGTCGCAGTGAAATAATTTACATTCAAGAGTCGGAAACGCCCGGGGGTATTGTGTGTTTACCACGTTAGCGTTAGCAGGATGCTAATCTGTCTGGGTCTGTTGTTCACACAAGGTCATAAAGATGGTGAGATGTATACTTAACTGTTACTGTGGACGTTATTTCGACTAACAAGCAGTTTTAAAAAAAATAGCAAAAAGTAACACCTTTGCTCGTTTAGGCACATATTTTAGTGTTTGAAATTAGCTTGCTAGCCTAGATGTGACGTTTTTTGATAGCGTTGCATGCCGCAACGTGTTGGATCAGGCCATATTAGCAGTCCCAGCTGAGGATAGCGGATTGCTAGGAAGTCACGTGGTTGATCCTGTCAGGGCGGTTGTCACAGTAGCTTCGCCGTATTAAAGCCAGCGAGACAAGAGACTTGGTGGGTTAATTAGCCAGACTGGGGCATTATGTATGCTTCCTAGTTCATCTTGTCTGATTTACCGAGCTAAACCGTAGTTTAAAGTTAAGTGGCCAATCGGTGCTGGTGGTTTAGTGGGTGGACTAAAACACTCTTTCCGCGTCACCAAAATCTGAAGGGGGGAGGGGGGGAGGTTGCAGAAAAGCCCATCTCCTCCAAGGTTTTCACTGAAGAGTCGTCTCTGTTCATTGCTCATGACCTGTAACCCACTTAACCAACACATTTTGTGATAACTGTCTTCTTTGTTTGTGTTATCATTACGCTGCACAGCATTCCTTGCAAATGAAAACACATAAATACTTGTTGGATAATCTGGGTTTTGATATTTCAATATGAATATCAATGAGGCACATTTTGTATTTTAACCTTCCAGGAAATACATGGAGTCATTGCAACACAGTCACAGCAGAATAGATATCATGTGTCCCGGGTTGGCTCACCCTGCCTGTTTTCAAAGCAGTGTATTTAGGTCAACAGCACTCTACTCTAACCTACAGATGGAGATCGTTTTCTGAGTTTCTACCTACATTTAGCCAAACTCAAACTCCTTTTTTATCTTGCAAGGTGGGCCTCGCCTGCATGTTTTCAGAACAGTTGTGAATTGAATGGTAAAACATAAGGCCCTGGTCAGAAATGGTGCCATAAATATCATGGCCTAAACTGAAGGTATGGTCAAGGACTTGTTGATCCACAGCTCTTGCCTGCAAGTCAGCTGCCTGGCATTGTGGGCTGTATCCAGAGGCATCTGAGGAAAACCTATTTTTATACTTGTGAGTCTGGGGGCAAAGAATCTAGTGTTTAAAAAAAAAAAAGTTAAAAAATGCTGCTGGTCCTCCGGGTTGTTACTGTTTTTCATGCGACAGAAAAAGTGAAATTAATATAGTTGACAGTGCACGCCCTTGAGCCTGTCTGTTGTTTTTGTGTTAACCCTTAAAGTTTGATCTGTGAAGTTTTTGTTGTTAACATGAGGTGAAATCTGTCAAATTCTGCTTGACTAACCAATTTTGCTTTCCCCCCCCAACAGTATGAAGTGAAACGGAACTGAATTTTTGTACCATCCGCAACTGCTTCAAGTTCAGATCATAATAAAAGAAACTGAAGATTAACCTCCCAAAACAAGCAAAGTTGCAACACCGAAGACACGTGGAGAAAAAAAACGGATAACTTCAGCGGTTTAAAACACAAGAAGTAACCAAATCCTGAAACGACCAAAGAAGATGCATATTAGCCCAATTAAAACGCAGAAGAGAAGCAATCCTATTCCCAAGCATATTCTGAGAAGACAATAACTGATCTGAAACCAGAAGTTTGTGCCTACTCAACAGCTTTGACAAAGCACACGTCCCAACGCTGCTCCTAGCCCTCCTCATCCTCACCACACCGCCGACTCACCACCGAGGTGTGGAGTAGGCTGCTATCTGCTAGTTTTTCCCCCATAGTTCCCCCACGTCTTTCCCTCCCTCTACTCTTTCCACTGTTTTCATTGTAATTTTTTTTCTAAGCAGTGTTATTGCACCTGCGTTGGCCTTTTTTTGTTTAGTTTTTTTTTTTGTGCGCTAGATTTCCCCCCTTTTTTTGCTTTATGCAACCATCTAGAACTTGTGCCAGAAACTTGTGTGTGTTCAACTGTGTGCGTGAAGAGATCTGCAAGAACTGCATAGTCATCGAGATCCAGAGAACTACAAGATTCAAGACAACGAATAAAGGTGGGTCTCGGTTGTAGTTCCTTCATAACATGAGACCTATCATGTTAAAGACAACTGTAATTTTTAATTGTCACTTGTGATTTAAGTTGTCATGTTTTGAATGATGTCCTCCTCCATATCCTGATAATTTGACCCTGTGACGGGTTTAAGATTTAAAAAATTTGGTACAGCACATTGGGTGACATTCAGGAACCGGAAAATTCCCTTTTTGTACACATTACCCTGATATTCAGATGTACAAACACACATTGTGTAACACTTTCAGTTCTAGTTCAGTTTGGCCAGCTGCACTGATTTTGGGCAACAATGCAGAGGTTGTTTTCCTTTTTTATCACTGAACACAAATAAGTGTTGATCAAAGTTGGATGTTTAAGCATTTAAGCTTAAAGCATTTTTTTTATGGCTTTAATTGGAGCTACCTGGATTATACAGCCTCATCAATTAGGGTTTGGGGCTCCACATTTTTAAATGGCAGCATCTCGAGTGATTGTTTATTTGCTGCAGCTGATCTCACTGATTAGCACACCTTCAACCAGAGAGGGGGTGGATATTGGTGATCGCAGCTGCAGTGCATGGTTAGAAATTAACCTTGTGTATTCATTGCCCTTTGCACATGATAACACATTCCTAATATGGAATGAGTGCGAGGTGCTACTGAGTTAAAGGTTTCTATTGTGTCAGTGACCTCTACATTGCGATTTGTTAAAAAGGTCACACAAGCCAGCTGAACTGAACCGCGTCCAAACAGTTAAACTGGTTATTCAACTTAGTTTGAGAATTATTTGATTGCCTTCCCACACCCAGGCCGCACCTTTTCTCTATTTTGTCGTTTTCAAGTCATATCCTCCCTGATTTTTGCCTTTTCAACTCCCTCCCTGGGGGAAAAAGCCCACAGCTACTTTTCTTTTGTTTGTGACACTTGGCACACTGGCTGGCCTGTCTACCTTACCCGTTATGTTTGTTCCTCTCTTCACCCTTGCAGACATCCAGCGGTGTATCATTTGGGTGGTTACATAAAAGTAGTTCTTAACAGTCAAGCAAAAACAATTCAAACAAGTAATCAAGTTCAGCAAGTGCTCAAGCAAGTTTGGTCCGAGTTTATGGGAAAATATGGGCAGCCCCTGGAAAGGCTTTGTTGAGTTTACCTTGCCTGCGTCGCCACCCACCGCGTTTGTTAGCGCTGACCTGAGCAGCACCTCCCCTGTCGGACTCAGCCTGTCGCCATATGGCCGATCCGTAAGTTTCACCTTCCCACCTCTTTTCTACGTGCCCCACCCCATTGAACACCCACCCATCCACCCACCTTGCCCTGCATCTTTCTGCTGTGAATGGCCTAACCTCCTGTCATCCTCTTCGGGCTCCCGAGACTAGCCTCTACTCAGTTCTGTTGCCGCAGGGTGAGGTGCGTTCTGCTGATTACACTGCACAAATCGGGCACTTTTCACAAGTCCTGAAGAGCCTTTTTTTTGCTTTACTTAATTTTTTACATTTCTTTAAAAAACAAACTTTACTCAATCCAAAGCAACACAAATACAAGCTAATCTACACACTAGTTGGTCCCCAGGAAAAATGGATAAATGTTAAGAATGTAATGGCGATGTTAAGGGCCTAACAGAAGAGGCTGCTCTGGGACCCTCTCATAACCCATAACCCATCACCAACTCTGTCCACCATAGATGCACCGCTATTTGACCAGTCATTTCCATCTTCCGTAGTTTTTCTTTTACTCAACCTCGAGTAACACCTGCGACACTGCACTTAAACCACTTCACCATAACCACCTTAACTGGCTGCGCAAAGAGGCTGGTTGATCTTTTCAGTTCTTAGTCCGCCTTCTTTTGTAGAGCAAAATTTGAATGCATTATTGTTTTTCGACCACTTATTGGTTAACGTAGGTGTAATGTGTGTCATGGTAGCACGTCCTTCGTTCCCTCGTGGCCTTAGGGTTTTCTGCTTAGTATTTTGGTGTCTGGATTTCCCACAGGGTTTCAGTCTTGGTGGTGGTTGTGATAAGAAATATGTATGTTTGGCCTCCATATATTGGTACGTAGGTAAACACCGGGTATCGTATGAAAAAACAGCAGATTAGCATGGTCAAGTAGACTATACAATAATTTATATCCAAATGCTGGATAACGACTGGTTTTTGCGTAATTACTAAAGAACTTGTCATATCTGGATAAGAGTAATTAAAAAAACAAAAGTTAAATTCTATGATTATGCTCCTTTTCAAGGCTGTTGCCCCCTCCCAACAGCAGATCCAAGTCCTCTCCCCAGTGTCAGAAATGGAAAGAGGCTCCTCTGAACCTCCAGTGGCTCGCAACACTGGCTCTGCCCCATCAACTTCTACTGGTCCCATGCCTATCCCCCGCTCCTCTTCCGTCTCTTGCCATCCACACCCAGGAAGTAAAAAACACAAGCGGACTCCCTTGTATCAGAGATCAGTAAGAGGGCATGTTCGGTGGTGCCCGCACTGACGTAGCAGCCCTGTGAGCTGCTGTTGTGTCGTGTGACTTTTGCTAACAGCATGGTTTGTAGCTGCGTGGAAATACAAGTTCGACCAGGGTGTAGTGGCAGATTTCCATAAGTGAGTTTTTATTGATATTCCAGTATAATCACTGGTTGGTTGGTAGAGGGAAGTGAACCATTTTTGAACATTTGTCTGTCTAACCAGAATTGCATGACATTTCTGTTTGTCTTGTTAGTACTTAGGTGCTTTGGGAGTAAAATCATACGTCAAGTTGAGTGCATGACACCTGTAAGCAAGCCACGAGGCGCCATGCATTGTTGTTTGTCTATTAATTTTCAGTTAGTGGTATAAATGATCCTGAAATTCTGTCTAGGCATTATGAACGTATGTCCTCCTCTACTGATGCCCAAATAGCCCCAGAAGACTCTGATGTAGCTTTTCTTTTGCTTTTTTGCCCTCCCCACTTCCTTTTTAAAGTTTGCTGTTTCTGCATGTTTGAAATGTTGTTTCTTTTTTTTTCAAGGTTGGCATCAAACACTGCATTAAGCCGTGGCCTCCTTTTTTATTTTTATTTTTGGTCTGCTTCATGTTGATCCACTACTGGATGCATTGTAACACCTACTTCTCCTCTTCCCCAGATGAGTTTTGACCCAGGCATGCTCCATAACAATGGACACACTGCATACGCCAACGGCACAGGGCCTGGCATCAGAGAGACTGGTGTGGTGGAGAAGCTCCTGACTTCCTATGGGTTCATCCAGTGCTCTGAACGTCAGGCTCGTCTCTTCTTCCACTGTTCCCAGTACAATGGTAACCTGCAGGAGCTTAAAATAGGAGGTGAGAGGCCTTGGACTTATCAATCACGAATACGGCAGAACTCAGCTTTGCCCCGTATCACTTGAAGTGTGCTAAGTGCTCTGTTTTCTCTTGCTTTTCTCTCCTCAGATGATGTAGAGTTTGAGGTATCCTCTGACAGGCGCACTGGCAAGCCCATAGCAGTGAAGCTGCTAAAGATAAAGCCAGAGGTGCTGCCAGAGGAGCGCATCTCGGGCCAGGTGGGGCCAGACCTGCACGCCTATCCCTTTACTGTGCTGCATGGTTATATTCATCCAGTTAAGGAACACCATTTTATTTTCGGTTCTGTCCTTGTTTGTCAACGTAACATTTGTATGGCCCATTGTGTTTTTCGGGCAGGGGGATGTTATTGTAAGTACATTGTAAAATTCGACCTCCCTCTAATCCTGTATCTAAATTTTAAAGAACAACTTTTTCCATCAAGATTTACAGTACATTTGAATTTCAGATTGGCTTGACATGCATGTTTGCTGGAGGTGTTGAATGTCTTTTGAACAAATATGGTCAAGTGATCAACGTAATTGTCCAGAGGGTGTTTTCATTTCTGTGTGAATTCTTAGAGCGACTAGTATAGCTCAGTTAGTCAGTCTCAGAAACTAAAACAAATCTTACACGGCTGTAAAGAGTCACTTAGCCCGACTGCTGCATCATTAAGTTGCGCTTGGCGGAGGAGGTAGAGCAGTGCCACGGCAGACTTATTGGTGATGTACAACATGCAAGTGATGCTGCTTGTTTGATAATGCATACACATAATCAATCTAAGTCTACATGCAGTGCACAATGTGCCTGATTCATTCACTCACTAACTTGTTCAGTCAGGTTATCAACATGCTAGAGGCCATTAGGAGGCCTGGCAGTGTGCAGGTTTCACACTAAAGCACTCATGCTTGTACAACTCTGCTACGCTGTGGATCGTGCACCACATCTGTGACACTTGATATACTTGTTACTGTGACATTTACAATTCAGCCATTTCATCCATCACGTGTCCAGAAATATTTGAATTGGGCTTTGTAAACACATTGAATACTGAACCTAAGTGTGGCAAAGCAGCGTATTGATTTCTTTCTTTTCTGCAGGTCGTCTCTTCAATCCCAGTGCACTTGGATGGAAAGTCTGCTCCCGGTCAGGTGCCCACTGGCAGCGTTTGTTATGAAAGAAATGGGGTAAGAAGTGGCTTGATTTGCAGCATGCTTGATCTATGAAAGGCAGACTGTTGATGCAATTTAAAATTTCTTCCTTCTACTCATTTATTTTTGTATAGACTGCACTCAGTTACTTGTTTCATGCATGGCTGGCTTTTGCTAAAGGCCTACTTACATCTGCTTCAACGTTATGATTCATGATGTCTGTCTGTGATATGCAACCCTATGTTGTGGTGATCTCCAGCCTCCACAGCGCATTGGATGTCCATTTTTCATATATGTGGTTGGTCTTGAATGTGAAATTGTTAGAGGATTAATAGATGTGTTTAAAACCTCCTTTTTAACAAAGTTTAACACTGGTCTGTCTTCCCACAGGAAGTGTTCTACCTTACCTACACTCCTGATGACGTGGAGGGTAATATCCACCTGGACACGGGCGACAAAGTCAGCTTTTACATGGAAACCAACAAGCAGTAAGTCTTTAAACCATCAGTCTTTATTAATAATTCCCAGCTTGCACTCGATTTTACATTTGTCTCTCTTGTGTTTCAGTACTGGTGCAGTCAGTGCTCGTAATATTCAGCTTGTGAAGAAAAAGCAAATGAGGTGCCAGGGCGTGGTGTGTGCTACAAAGGTATGGGCCACTGGTTATAATTACATGGACCTGTGCAATAATAAGCAAATAACTGACTTCACAAAAGTAAATGCAGAAGGGGGGTTGTGACAAACACATCAGCTTTAGATATGTTGGGTAATGCTAATTATATCTGGTTCAATACCAGGATTTTCACCATACAGGTGAATAATATTGACATTTGACTAACATTTTTATATTTTAATCAAATTGAACCCACTGAACGCTTGAGACAGACCCTGGATCTCCACTTACAGATGGTTGATGTAGCTGTTGAACCATGTGTTGTCTTTCAGGAGGCCTTTGGATTCATTGAGAGGGCAGATGTGGTGAAGGAGATCTTCTTTCACTACAGTGAATTCAAGGGTGACCTGGAGGCTCTGCAGGCTGGAGATGATGTCGAGTTCACCATCAAAGATCGAAATGTAGGTGGCGATGAGCTTGTCAACTTTACCATCCAGACATGCTGGAGTCATTTTTAAACCTTGGATAGATCCACTTGTGACCAACTTTGATAGCTATGACTCTTCAATGACCTGCGTGTGTGTGTGTGTGTGTGTGCGTGCGTGCGTGTACAAAAAACATTGTTTTTACATTTTATGTTCTTGCGGCCATAGGGTAAAGAAGTAGCCACAGATGTGAGGCTGCTCCCCCAAGGAACGGTCATCTTTGAGGACATCAGCATAGAGCAGTTCGAAGGCACTGTTGTCAAGGTCATTCCCAAGGTTCCTACCAAAAACCAGGCAAGTACATTTTAACTCGAGGCACTGGCTGTAAAAGCAAGCGTGGAACCTCTGACCCACCAACCAAGGATGTAACGTACAGCTCTCTCAAATCTTTCCGTCCTTCTTCCACAGAACGACCCTCTTCCAGGTCGTATCAGTGCCCGAATTGGCTTCGCTGACAAGGAACTGCCATTTGGCGAGAAGGACACAAAGTCAAAGGTGACCCTTTTGGAGGGAGACCACATACAGTTCAACATCTCCACCGACCGCAGAGATAAGCTGGAGAGGGCTACCAACATCGACGTCCTCCCAGACACCTTCAACTTCACCAAGGAGACCCGCGAAATGGTGAGGCTTGCTCAAGAACAAGTCAGTGGGATGATTCTTTTTTTGTTGTTGTTGTTGAAGTGGTAAATTATATTAATTAATGCATCATTGTAGAGTTGAAAGAAATGCCTGATTGGATGGGGCTGCACACATTGAAGTGATTACCCTTTCAGAAACAGTAACGTTGTCGCCCAATGTTCTTCTAGGGGGTGATCGCAGCTATACGCGATGGCTTTGGCTTCATTAAATGTGTGGATCGGGATGCCAGGATGTTCTTTCACTTCAGTGAAGTTCTAGAGGAGAGCCAACTGCACATCTCCGATGAAGTGGAGTTCACTGTTGTGCCTGTAGGTCCCGTTTATAAGCTTTTCACAAAAGTATGTATCCTGTGTTATTACTTAAGCAGGCACATTCTAGTTATTATTAGGTTTTTGTTAATGACAAGCTAAAGTAAATGTCCTGTTGTCTCCAGGATATGCTGTCAGCTCAGAGGAACCATGCAGTGCGCATCAAGAAGCTGCCCAAGGGCACAGTGTCCTTCCATACCCAGTCTGAGCAGCGCTTTGTGGGAGTGGTGGAGAAAGAAGTTGTGGCATCCACCAACAAGACTGCCAGTCCCACCAAGAGCAAAGAGAAGGTACCTTATTACACACTGACCCCCATTGTTCATGAAAATACCACCAGGAAATCAAAAACACTCGCCTCGTCGTGGGGGGGGGGGGGGGGGGGGGGG
>JAVQJD010009311.1:0-48390 GCA_036023655.1 Nannoperca australis | reverse complement strand
CATTAAATCAAAGAACCAACGATCTTAGTACATTATCAAATACAATACATTCAAACTAGCAATACCATCAAACTAGCAATATCATTTCACTATGATATTGTGGAATATGCTATACTTATGTAAACAATTTGTCATTTAAGTGCTGTTGTATTCCCGGAAAAAATGAGTCTTTAAGATGCCATCCAAACTGGTAAACTGATGTATTTTGTGCTTTTGCAATACTAAATTACATATGAACTACTTCCTTAATTTTTCCAATCTTATTTCTAACAGCTGCATAATATGTAAAATGTTCCAGCTTTTCATCAGCGAGGTATGGCCATTGCTCACACTTGGAAAGTAGCTAAACTCAAAACTATAGTAGCCTAATAAATATCTAAAGAGCAGTGAAGTTTAAGCAGTGAAGTGGTAAAACTAAAGGGTTGTCACATCAGTTTTGAGCTATCAGTGGTATGCTTTATTGTTTTGACAATGTCCTGATCTGAGGAGAGATAATTACATAATGTCGTGCATCAGGTTTTATTGTGAAAAGCAAAATGAAACGGTAAGAGTCTTGCTTTAGTGGAGTATTTCAGGAGGATAAAAGTCAGAACCAGCCTCCTCTGTACTTTCCACAATGAGACAGAAGGCTACAACATATTCTAATCTATAGGACAACAGAGGTTTTCACATTTGCAGATACATGTGGTATTCAGCCAAAGAAGCTTGACTGTGATGTGCTGCCTTTTGTATGGCAGTAATATTTATTTGTTGAATTTTTATCACAGGTTTCCAGTCAACACACCAGAGAAAAACTCATTTAAAACGGAGAGGAGAGACACTCAGGATTGATCATGTCCTTCAAGCTTCCAAAGAGGCTGAGCAGCAAAAAGAAAAGTATGTTTTTTTTTCATTCACAAGATATTTTAGATGTCTAAATGTCCCACACTCGTCCTTGAACCTTATCTTTATGATACAATTTTGAAAGAATGCCCACAAGCGGAAATACATTGAAAAAAGTATGACTTTCTCATTTTTAGGCTTGTGGCAGTAGGGTATGATTTGGAGAGTTCCTATCTTATGCAAGCTAAACATGGTTTGTCAAATTTGACTTTGTGTAGAAAGAAAAAACAACTCAAAATGACAACTGATTCATTCATGTGTTTTTACCCTCTTTTGATTATCAGGTGTGCAGTTCTGCAGACAAATTAGTGGCACCTTGTAAAAACACTGCTACAGCAACCCAGGCCAACCTAGACTGTTATCCCTACACATGTGCCTGTGATTCCCCTAAAGCTCAGCTAATCCAAATATATTTACATTCTACTGAAATCAATGCTTTGGCTTATCATACTAAATGTGTTGTTAGCTGTCAAATTCAATGTAGGGAGGTCTGTTCATGCCATTAAGGAAGGCAGAAATGAATTTTGGCATGTTTGGGTCTCCTGTGATTGCTCTGGCTTTGGAAACAATGAGATAAAATCTGCAGGCCAGAAGGGAAGTGCTTGGATAAAAGCACAGCATCGCTGAATGTTTTAATGTGTTAACTTGTTAATGATAATTGGGTTGGTGGCAGCAAGTGTAAATTCTGATGTTAATGGAGCCACGGGATGGTCTGTTTAGGGGGAACACTGCTGTTTTGTGTGGGATACAGCTGAGACCCTGAGCCAAAATGTAATGGCTAGTTAGCTAAAGGGACAATGTGCCTTATAAGTTCATAAAATGTTAATAAAAACTGTTAATGCTCTCTGTTATATATATACATATAACACCAGTTTATATGTAACATTAACAAAATTAATAGGAAAAGTATTGACAGTTTGATCAGGAGTAAAAAAGTATCCTGTTACTTTTGAAATCAGTACAAGTCTTTGAAAAAATACAATACACAAACAATCTGTATTCTATGGAAGTCAAATGTAAAATATTCATCTTTTTTCTAACAAAAACAAAACCAACTTTGATTTGTACAAAAAAATCCTGTAGTTGAATAATCATTTGTTTGCACGTATACTTTGCTTGAGGACTTTCCAAAGTATAAATAGAAGGGTTAACCATTTTTAGCCAAATTAAAGAAATGTTCAATGAAATTATTAATTACTAAATAAATATGAATAGAATTGTATTTTGTACTTAACTGACTTTTTTTTTTTTTTATGTAGCTAACCTACAACCTAAAATATTGACTTATTTTTCAAACCAGAACCTCCAAAGGAGAATGCCCAGACAGAGATTCTAAATAAGCTGGGACTGGCGGGCTGTTGGACTACACCACTGGATCCAGCATCTATGCTTGATATCAGCACTTGGACTCTAGAGAATCAAGCTCCTCTTGAGCCCAAGGATCTACCAAATGCTTTCCTCCAACGCCTTTGGTTGCTTAGCCCAGATGCCCGGAGTCCTTGCTGCAAACCTCTGCATGATGTTCTGAACAATACCAACAAATCACTTGAGGAGATGTTAAATGGTTTTGGAGGAAAAAACCAGTGTGCCATCAACCCCCTTGATCTAGTTACAGCTATCTTTATGTCTGCCAACACTTTCCTTCAGCAGGAAATGACTGTGCGCATGGTGCAATGTCAGTTTGCTGTGCCCCTGGTCCTTCCGAACATAAATCCAGAAGAACCCAGTCGCTTCCTTCTTTGGCCTTTGAGAGGTGCTGTGAGCCAATGGAGGTCTCACTTTCCAGATACAAACAGGAAGGTCCATGAGGGGGATTTGGCAAGTACATACATGCCAATGGTTTCTTGTATGAAACTTGGTCACTGTGGGATCTCCAAGTCAAAGGTGCTAAACAATGTTATAAGTGGGCTCAGATCTCCCAGGGAAACTTTTCTCCACAGGGGGATGGATGGAGGACAGCTGCCCCGAAGACTCTCCAATGGCCTGGTTGAGATTGGATGGTATCTACCCACTGGAGACACTGCCAGAGATATTTTCCCTGTTCCTGTGGCCATTTCTAACCTACGTGGTGATGCCAATTCATATGACAAACACCTCAGCCTTCTATGCCAAGCATCTTCAGCAGTGGTTGTTTTCTGTGGGAATCTTAGGGAGAAAGAAAAACAACTTCTTGCTTCCTGCAAAAATATGGCAAGCAATCTCATTCTGATTGACGTATCAGACAATGAGAAAAATGAGAACAAAGTTGTGGGGTTTGTTGATCAGAACCTTGAAGAAGACATGGGGTTTCCCCGGGAATATGTGCTGCAAGGTAGAGCTTTGAGCGAGGAGCAACTGGCTAATATGCTGTCCAACACCCTGAAAGATCTTTTACCAGATAAACTGAAACCTGTTACACTTGAGGGAGCAGCAAAATTAGCAGAGGAGCTAGACCTTAATGTGGATGAGGGGGCAGTCTGTAAAAAGGCAATGGCCACAGTGGAGGAAGTATTGAAAGGTTTAGACAAGGGATCTGCTCAATATAGGGAGACACAGCTTCCTTTGCAGGGGCCTTTGTGGAGGAAACTGTCAGAAATAGAAAAGGAGGAAAAAAAACTGAGAAAAGACGGAAAAGAAATTGACCCTAAACTGCAAAACGAAAAGAAAGACATCTTGGTAGAGTTGCGCAGCTACAAAATGACCCCAGCAATGAAGATTTTCACCGATGCCCTTTGCACAACAGATAAAGTGGAGAGGACTTGTTTCCTTAATTGGATGAAGCTGAAGCTGATGCAAATGGAAAAACAAAACCATCCACAAGATCTATTCACAAACCCGCAGACAGAAAAGAAAGATGGCATGCCTGAACATTCTGATGAGCTCAGAAATGGAGCCAATGATGACCTAGAGGACAGTGATAGTTTCTGCACAGATTCATCATTTGAAGAGGAAAATACTGAAGAGCAGCCTGTAAATACTGAACTGCAAGAATTAGATCATGTTTTGCAGAAGTCTGCAGAAAAGACAGTAGAACAACAAATATGCCTAGATGTTTACTTTGAGCATCAGGTAGCCTCATGTTCACAGCCTTTGGAACCTGATTTATCCTCACTGGGACTTGAGCACTTTTTGCGTGAGATGGGCCTAATTTTTGAGCTAACACACATCACCCCCGGCAGTGGGAGCCAAAATGTGTTGCGTCTCCCTAGCTTAGCTACAGACCTTCTTCTCTATGGGATTCCACTTGAACTAATGGATGGTGATGCTTCAAATATCCCCATCCACTGGCTGGGTTGTGTCTTTGCAGAGCTCAAACGTCGCCTACCCCAAGAACAGTGCCGGACCAGAGTGCTGACAAATCTTGGAGAACATTATGCAAGGAATGCTGAGGTTCTTTCAGCATTGTTTGGGGTGAAATTTCCTGAAGGAAGGAAAAGATCCACTAGAGGGTTGTACATGGTCGCCCTGTGTCTCCCTGATAACCTTAGGAACAACATGGAGTGTGATTTTCTGTTGATAATTGACGTAGAAGGTCTCTGCTCAATTTCTCCAGACAACAAAAGAAATACGCTGATCCATGACAATGAGATGGCCACTGTTGCAACAGGATTGAGTGATGTTTTAATGCAGAACATCTCTTCACATGCAGGTAGTGAGTTTGAAACTAACTTAACTGTCATAGTTAATGCTCTCCTACGCATTAAAGAATGTGGCTCCATCCCCATTTGCCAACTTCTGACCCAGGATGAAGGAATATATAGCCAATTGCAAGTCTCACAGTTGAAGCGTGTATATGAGATGCTTCAGACTGAGAGTGGGGACAGAGGAACTAACAATTCTGATGACCATAATACAAACACCACAAGCTTTATCACCAGTGTCAGAGGACCTTGGTACAATATGTCCCTCTCTGAACCAATTGACACACAGTATAGTAAGACTGTGTTAAAGCTTAAACAAAACCTGTTCGGGGCTCTGGAGAAGTGTGCAGCTAAGTCTCAAGCCACAGGCCTGCCTGAATTCATGAGCCGTTTGTGTGCTGTATGGGATGCAGTGAGAGCAGAATCATTCTCCGTTGGTCTGCAAAATACTGACATAGCTTTAGCATTCTCTTTATTGTGCACAGAGCTATCCCAGTGGAAGAATGGTTTCCTGGAACACATGGAAAGTTGGCTTAAGGGGGCAGCAAAGAAAATTCTGGACACAAAGGTGAAGACTTTAAATGCTGCAATCCAAAGTGACCTTCTGAGTGAGTTGACAAATGATGCCAGAGAGGAAATCAAAAAGGAGGTGGACAAAATCAGGTCAAAAGCAGAGGCCTATTTGATGAAAGACGACCTTCATAAAATGAACATGATCAAGCCAATCCTAATGAGCAATATCGATGACCTCCAGGAGCAAGTAACTGAAGAGACAAAACAAAGGTTGGAGACAATCAACGAAAGCCATTGTTCTTCCACACAGTTGAACAAATTTGAGGCACTTCTGGAAAAAGAACTGGAATCCAAGCTACATGCACTGGTAGAGAATAGCATGTCAACTAAAGTTCTCCTTCAAGATACAGAGCTAGAAGAGGAGTTTGAAGATGTGTGGAGTAAGACATTATCCAAGTTTGACTTCAGGCCTTCAGAAACAGATGATATTACTGCAAGAGTGACCAATATTCTGAAAGAGAATCTAATCAGCCGTGGGCTCCAGAAACACGTGAAAAAACTTGAAGTCATCGGCCAAAACCAGACATCTACCTTCCAAGTTTATGATGAGCACTTTGGATACCGCAGCAGATTAAAGCACATGTTCGAAGACAACAACAAACTACAAAGGATAGAAGCCCAACAGGTAGCAAGTAGTATCATAGATGAATACAATCAGTTTGTAGCAGATAAATCTAGCTCACCAGCAAGTTTCTCTGACAGCTACATTATAGAACTGTTAGAAAATGTTGAAAAATCTTTAAAGGAAAGATCTATGGAAATCAGATCAGTTTTTGAAGTTGATCTTAAGGTTTATCTCTGTGGCGCTGCATGCCAAGACTTCCAAAAACTACATGACCGATATGCCAAGGACATAGAGCTTTTGACATGCATCACTGCAAACAGGGGTACATACTTGGCTGCATTTATCTACCGGTTCAGGAAGAGAGACCAGTGCCAGAGGGTGGCTCATGCATTCACGTCTATGATTGTCAAACCTATAGTCTTGGAATACATCTATAGACCACTGGGGATGCTAATTGTAGATGAGATCCAAGGTAAAGCCCAGCAGTATCAGTCCCAACGTGCCTTCCACCTAAGCATGCTGGAAGAGCTGATCAAGGAAGACAGCTTTGAAAGCTTCCTGGAATATTTGCTTTTCTATGACAACTTCAGACAGAGGAAGATTCAGGAGACAGTGGTGGCTCACCTATCTGAATCAAACATCTTGGAAAAATGGAAGCAACAGAGACTTGGAGAAATTGTAGGAAAGATTGCATCAGCAGTGAGCCAAACAGCAGATGGTACCAATGGAGTGCTGAGTGATACAAAGCAGTTGCTGGAGAGAGTTTTCCTTACTCTAACGAAAGATGGAGATGTGGATGTCACCATGGCCTCTCTGGATGGACCTCTCTTCAGTATCACCACAGAATGGGGTCGCTTTGTCAAACATCTAATGGAGATACTGGCTGCATTGCGGTTGGACCTAGCCCAGGAGATTTCCCAAAATGTGGATATCACCCAACTTCTTCAGTGCCTTCCAATTCAGCCCCAGGACTACCTCCTCAACAGATTGAGAGGCTGTGACAAGCAATGTCCTCTCTGTAGAGCCCCCTGTGAGCTGGAGGAGGTGGGGCATGAGGTTCACAAGGCTCTGCTTCATAGGCCCAAAGGCATGTTGCCCAATGACTCTCTGTCTTGTATCAGTTTCCCTGAAAGCATGACTCAGGAAAACTCAGGTCAGAACAGGGACACACACATGTCTGTGGCATGCAGGGACCTCCATTCCTTCTACCCAGACTGGAGCGTCTCCCCTGAGGACCCAAACAGCCAGATGTCCAATGCTTACTGGAGGTATTGTGTGATTTATTAAGGCTTAAATATCATATCATTATAATTTGTTGAATGTTTATTTAATATATAATCTGTATGCAAATATTCCTGAATGTAGCAAATTGTTCTTTAATTTACAGGTATGTGTTGGTGAGGTTCAATGAGAGGTTTGCAAAGGAATACAAGCAGGAGCCAGCAAAGATTCCTGTGGAGTGGAAAAATATCACTGAGGAGGAGGCGTTGTGCTGTCTGAAGGAGGCCTTCCTTACTGGACAGTGCTGAAAAAATGCATTACATTTTTTTGATCAAGTTCAGGTTTAGAAGTATTTTAAAATGAACAAGGATGTTGATGATGACCGTAATAATGGACAGAAAGTTAGTCAAATTGAACATTTATTTAAAGCACTGATAATGATGACTAATTTGTTTTAGTTATTTGCCTTATCTGTAATTTATGTAATAAGATACCGTCCTTTCAGTTGTTTCAAATGTTTTTAAGATATATTGTAAGTGTTAAGGTATTACCATGCTATCAAAACCAACCAATAACAAATATGTGATATTAAAATGTATATAATTTGCATTACACTTTTGTCATTTAAAAAGTAATATAAATGTATTGAGATTTAGAGATGAGCAAAAATGGCAAATTCATCACAATCAATAAATCAGATGTCTTATGTCAGAATGTCTCATCTTTTTCTCAACAAACTAAATCTATCTACTTATTCTGTTTATAAATTACTAACTGCAGGTGTGTGGTTATACCTACAACTATATCTATAACTGTACTAGAGCATGTGGAATTAGCTCAGTGCTGAGATGTAAGAACAGAGTTTATTAGTTTTAAACATCCATACACCAAACTTGACCTGCTGTACCTTACTATCTACTGTTCCAATCTATTGCAATGCATGTTTTTTTGCATGAGTAACATTACTAAACAAATTAAACTGTTACTTGATCTGTCACATGTGTAACTGCAAAAGAAATATAAACACATGCATATTCTGCCCTTTTGTAATATATTTATATAGGCCTACAGTAAAAGACAAAGACAGTGACAGTAACTAGACAGATCCCTTTAGACAGGTCACAGGCTCACAGCAAAGGTCACCTTTGGTCTTTAGCTTGGAATCTGTACAACCATGTGACCATGAAGATCTCAGGTTATATGTGAAGGCTTGTGATAGTTTAAAAGCTCAATAATAAGTTAAAAACTTGGTTATATTTTAAAAATGCATTCTTAAGTGTGCAGGAGGTGGTTGTATTTTGTTGGTCACAAAGCCTGGCACGAGACATTTAAACAATCTGCAGCACTTCTTGGGTCGCCCTAGAGGACCTGGGAGTGTCAAAGCTTGTTTCATTAGTAATTATTTTAAATGCCCTCCACTTCTCCTCTGCAGTTTGCAATAAGGGGCATTGTATTTTATGTAAAAGGTCAGAGGATGTCTACATGCCACACTCGTTGAATACGTTACAAGTTCCATATATTCTGAGCTGCAGCCTACTTCCTCCACTTCTTTGATGTCAAAATAGCTTTATCCTTTATGATTGCACAAATCCAAGCACTTATTTAGTTTAATCATCCCCTTGTTTAATTAAATCTGCTAGAGACAACAGTGGGTGTACCGTTATACCATGGTCATCATCATTACATTAACATTATATCACATTTTACTACAGTATATGGTGAAAAACATGAGGTATCAACGTGAGGAATCAACTCTGAGTGGATGAGTAAATACTGTATTTGGTAGATTAAGCCCACTGTTCTATATGTGTCCTAGTCAAACTCGGAAGGAGCCAAGAAAAGAAAAACAGGGATTAAAATGTTCTGATAGGTATATCATACTTTATCTACCATGGCCCATAAAGATAAATAACTGACAACAGTCTCTCGTGTACACTAGAATAGAATAAAGGAAATTGAGGTTGCAGCATTTACTACGAATTACTCACCAAATTTACAGGAATCCTGAAGGAAATTAGATTTTAAAAGATGTGTGTGTGTGTGTGTGTGTGTGTTTGTGTGTGTGTGTTATATGTACTGAAAGCAAATTTGGCAGGGCAAAGATATTTTTATTTTCAAATGGGAAATGGTTGTCACTTTGACTTGCAGTCTGCAATGTTTCAGGCATAAATGTTTGCAGGTAGGAGGAGGGAGAAGAGGAAAAAGGAGCAAACATCACCATGACACACAGGTGCACGTCTTTATCTATCCAGTAAATAATGATATTTATGCATTTCTACGTGCACATAGATAATAGAGGTGGCACTGAGTGTACACTATGGACCACAAAGCAACTTATCTTTCTCTAATCTGTAATTTGTTTGCAGCGTGACAGTCTGCAGTGACGTGCATGGAAAATGAATCACAAAGACAAAGGGCAGAGAGATCTTCATAGATGTACCATTTGCATTGATGATTTTTGTACATTTAACAACACACTAAAATTTTTACTAAATAATTAAAGATTATTGCTGTAGAATTTTCTTTTAAGCTATACAGGCTAGGATAGGCAGTGCCTCCTCTAGAGCCCTGCTTGTGAATGATATTGGATCTGTGCTGCCCTATTTGTCAATACTTCACACAGATTTGAGGTAGAACTGAAGTACAGCAGTCTGTCACTCTGACACCTCAAATTGGTTCAAAAGCGACATCAATATCAGGTCCAATTTCTTTGAAGGTGTTCAGAAGCTCTGACAGATTTTCACCCCCCAAATCGGTCGTAAATAGCCAGCCAACAACTTTCCCCACAAGCTGCCTGTGATACACAGCTTTAACCTTTTTAGTCTGGCAAGTGGGAGTGAACAGACTGACTGATTACACAACAGTGACTACCAACCTCAGAATAGCAAGATGTAAGTACCTGTCCGTTGATTTTCATTCCAAACTGAAATGAATGGGAACCAACAGCTGCTTAATAGAAAGGAAAAAGACTCATTCAAAAAGATATTTTCATTGCACACTGACAGCACCAATGCACAGTATACACCGTTAGTAACGGGGCAAAATATACAGTATATAAACACTTTTATGATTCTGTAAATTTCATCATAATATAATGCAGTTGTTTTAATAAGAAACAAATCAATAGACAGTGCAGCTTGTGGCAGTGTGAGTCACCAGTCTCTGTAGAATACAGGTGAGGGAGTAACGTTTCTCGAAATAGATTTATTTTTTAATCTTCAGAGATCTATCTACTCCAACTGTTATACAGCCTATGTGTCTAAAATTTACTCATACCAAAATTTCTAGCAGCAAGGCACAAGCTTAAAAGGTCAAGACCGATGTATAAAATATCTGCAATGTCAGAGTAGTTTATATTAAAAAATTATATTTCCAGTGTTTCACAAGGCATTAACAGCTCTCTTCAACATGGCCGATCTGATAATGCAGTGGTTCCCAGCCTTTTTTGTCCAATGTACCCCCCCCACCCCTCCACAGCCTTATCAGATGGGCCTATGTACCCCTTTATCATACTCTTTTGAAAGAAGGGATGGCTTTATAATGTTATAGTTCAGTGGCATTTCTTACACAATACAATATGTGGATATATATTATCAAATCTATTTCTATTTTCTATTGTAATAATTCATTAATTAATTAATTTCTATTGTTTTCAAATTAGTTGAGCTTCACAAATTTTCCATCTACCCACCAGGTAACTGCAAATGTAGTCCTTGGTTGGTAATCACTGTAATAAGGTATTACTTTTAGCTGGGGCCAATTGCCCTGTAAATCACAGATCTCCCAGTGAGCCACTGGCATACCAGACAAGAACAAACAGCAGCAAACAGTGCCTGAGCTAATAGACGCATTTGAAACCACAATAGTTCACAAACACAATCTAACTATGCTCTGCTCATGTTGTCTGACAGGTCACCGCTCATTCTGTACCTGGCTGGGTCCAGCACTGACTTGTTGGACAAAATTTAGCAGCCGGCAGCATCATTAATTTATGGTCCATAAGCTAACAGTAGCCAGAATGAAGGGCAAACATTTCCAATTGGCACAGTCAAACAACATCTGGGCACATCAAAGGTTGTCTGTGATTTGGCTGACAATTATTCACAAACATATTTATCTTAGTCACAATACACTGAGAATGTGTACGTCATGAAAGTCGGTAATGGCGCATGGAGAAATGGAAAATTCTTATGTCTTAAAATAAGTCTGTGAAACTGTCATTGGTGGAAGTGCTCAGTCCACTGTGTTGACTGCTTTTGAAACATTTACCAGGATATACCTACAGTAATAGTTACACAACTTGAAAACTGTGAGCTTTGTTACTGACAGGGGAGCTACTGAAGGTATGTCTTCTAACTAGACAAAATATTTATTTTGAGTAAAGCGATATAGATTTTGTTTTGGCTGTGATACACTGTGTATGTACTGCTCTGCTGCAATATCGTCTGTTATGCTTACCATAAACAGCAAAAAGCCAGAATGTACATGGAGCAGCCTTTTCGAGTCATCCTTGTGGTTTTTCTAAGGACAAAAAAACAGATATGAGAAATTTGAAAATGTCTTTTAGAAGACGAGTAAAGACAGGCCAGCTATGGATTTTCACATCACTGGGTTGATTTATGTTCAGGGTGGCATCCAAGCATGAAATTAAGATAAATTGAACCAGAATATTGCTAACTTGTAACTATAGGCTGTAGGATAACTCTTTCTCTATTTTCTCTGTCTATACAAACACTTTTTGTGCCTCATGCATACTTATGCTGTCTTATCACCACCAAGTACTAAAATCAATAGGATGATCCTCTGGTTCTACTCTACATTAAAAAGCATCATCCCCCAGCTTTCACTCCAACCACTAATCCTCTTAATATGGTCACCTCAGCTCTCTCTATCTCTCTGCCGCATCACCTTCCTCGCTTGAATCTCTATAGCGTTTCCTTCCTGGAGGGTGGCACGCGCAAATTCAGACACATGGAGGTCAGAGACGAGAAGGGATGAGAAGCAAAGCTAATCTGCCACGACTGTTGCTTAAGATGTCCTTAAGGGCCACTAAATCAAAATTGGACAGACCGTGACATTTAGCAAGGCATACATGCTGCGCTGCTACGCCCTGAAAACATGAGAGTTCAGTGGTAATCAAAATCTAAATTTCTACATTCCATGCTGTGAAATAACCTGGTTTTGTGACATAACTGTAAATGTAATAACCTGAGTTTCAGAAGTGCAACAATGGAAATCACACTTTCCCTCTTCCATTTATTTGCTACATTATTCTTCTACTCCAAAACATTTCTTTTCACACACACACACACACACACACACACACACAATAAATAAATATACCTCTAGATGAAACACACAGTAATTTCAAAGATAATTCAATAAGTCAGTTACACAGATAGCTGTGACACACTGATTACAAGGTAAATAAATGAATACTTGCTCGAATGCTAAAACTTTACTAATGCATGAGTGAAGATCACAAAACAACCATGTAATTATTATTCCATCAAAGGGGCCAGACATTAGTTTAGAACATAATGTATAAACCGAGATATATCAAATATATAACATTAAGGGGTTGGCAAAGACAAATAGCTGGTTGAGTGATAGTGTTTGACATCTGTTGCTTGTCATACAACCAAACCTGCATTTATCTACTTTTGATGTTTATTTTTTCAAGTCATCTTTAAGACCTGCAGCTGAATTCCTCTGCCTTTTCAGTCCCCTTTCCTTTGCAAGCTTTCCACAGTGGTAAGAAAAAGCCAATCAAACATTCAGTTTTCTTTCAGGCTCCTACACAAAGGCCAGCCGCGCAGAATTTCTATGAAATATAGCAATCCATATCTACTGCTTTCCTCTGTCTGTGCCTTTTTAGAGCCCTAGCTTTGCCAGGATAGTGTGTTCTATTGAATGGTCTATTGAATTCGCCCAATTGATGTGGTGTGAAATGGCTGGAGAGAACCTGTGGAGCTGATTTCAAGTGTCAGATCCTCATCACACGTTCAACAATAGTGTTAAGGAGCAGCCTTTACCAGAGAGAGAGGCAGAGAGATGAAGGAGTAGCTGAGAGGAGGGAAAACAATCTGAACATTATTTGATGCTGCCTTCATTGTAGCTGCTGTCGATGTGTCAGGAGGGGTTCTTCTGAGAGGGCAATAGGAAGATAAACTGGTAGAGAAGTGACAGCGCATGACATTACAAGCGCTGCCTGGTGCAGACACAAACTGTGCTAGTGGATGTTGTATTTAGGACTTATTTTGCATAAACAAAGTGAAGATAATTAGACGTATTTTTGTTATTAATTGGTAAATAATTCAGAGGCACTTGGGTATGCATCTGCAATTTACTTAATCTTTTTTGATGGAATAAATTGACATTTTCCTCTTCCTCCTCCCCCAAAGACAAAGATGGCTCTACAATCATTTTATGTTAAATAGTAAAGTATGACATGAATTTTGGTTTTAAATAGGTTTTTTTTTCTCTTTTTGGTATTTAAAACAATTTTAACCCCCTCATCAATAGATTTAATCTCAGGACTCTTTAGTGTTAGCCTGATCATAAATCCGTGTATGCTGGGAACAAAAAGAAAAGAAAATACATACATTCTTTTTTTTAGAATGTAATAGTTTGTTATTTCCCTTCACCTGTTCTCACATAGAAATGCAGGATAACTATGTATAGTGCTGTAATTACATAAAGTTTGTCAATCAATCAGTTTGTATGTTTACATTCAGTCTGACTAGTGTTATTTGTGTGAATGTCTGCTTTGTGCAAGGCAGACAACTAGAAGGGAAGCGGGAAGTGCGAGAGCAGTTCAAGACAGCGAACTTTGCTGTCCTCACTGCCAGCCTTACACAATAGCTAATCGAGCGTCCAATTAACCGACGTAAACCCACGGTTATTGGGGAAATCAAGTCACTGTGTGTGTATGTAAACTCTTCAATTAAGCTATTATAAAAATGTGGTTATGCACAGTAATCACAGTAATCATAAGGATTAACGTTGCTGCAAATGCAACCATTCATACAGCTGTGCTGTGGGTGTATAGACTGGCACTAACTTTGACAGCTGGCTTCGGTAATTAGCTTATTAACTTAGCAGATAAGCAAACATGAAAGCAGAAATAAGCAGCAAGCAACATGGCATCTTAAACATATATATATATATATAACGGAATAAAAAGTATTGACATACCTGAATAATACGTTCAAATATAGCGATGGACCACTAACGCACGCGCGCGACTCGGGTACCCAATACGCATTTGGCACGTTGAGTTCGAAAAGCAAACAAACATCCTATAGGATCCTATACGATATAGGAAAGAGGATTTAAAAAATGCAATCGTCAAATTCTCTCCATTTTCACTCTGGCAGCTCAACAACCCCCCCAAAGAGCAAATAACAGGTTGCTGCACAGTCTTGACATGTTGTGAGGGACACGTGCAAAACTGTGTGTGCTTCTGTGTGTGAGTGTATATAGCAGCCTACGTGTGAAGTGTTTGAATGTGTTTGGATGCAGACAAAATAACGGGAAATAGGTGGGAGGGGGCACAGTTTACGAGGATTTGAAGGAGATAGGTGATATGGGTCCCTTTTCTCGCTCTCTTCCTCTGTCACTCTCACTCAGTGCTGAGTGAGACAACACAGTCTCCCTTCCTGACTCCTCATATCACTGTGGGCTGCTACAAGCTGCAGGAGAGCATTCCCAACTAAAGACTTAAGATCTGTAACTACAAAGAAAAAGGAGGGAAGAGGGAAAAAAAAGGCAACAAAGAAAATAGAAGAAAATAAGCTCATTTGCTGAGCTGAAGAGACACCACATAGGGATTTTCTCAGTATCTCCAATTTCAAGCATCTGCACAGGTAAGATACTCAATTTCTATCCACTGATTCACTGCATACATTGACATTTACAGGCATGCATCCTCACACAAGTGAGGATACACAGCGTCAATATTTTTCCACAAATGTTTGCTCCATACACTTGTTTTTATTGCTTATAATTAAGAAGTGCATTTTAAGTGAAATTAGCATAATTGTCTAATTAGAAGTTTTATTTGCAATCAATTACAATTTTAGGTTGCTATTTCTTAAGGATCATTTTACACAAGCCACATTTTGTAATCAACACACAGGGGCTGGACAACATAACGTAACGCTTATGTACATGAATGCTTAAATAATAAATGCAAAGTGGGCAAAATTGTAACAAATGTCAATTAGCAGCATTTGTCGGCTTTGAAGAAGGTCTGGTAATCAGCACTTTAATATAAGAGAAACAATGAGTTTTCTATCAATAACTAATATTAAATATTCTTGACATAATACTAATGCACATCATACACTGACAAATGACAAACAGCAGTTACACATTGAAGCTGACACTAACATGGACTGGACATACATAGATCAGTATGTCCCAGGTGTTGAATATATTTGGGCAGCACACCCACAACGATTTACACCCAATCTGTGACGTGCAGCAGAACATGAGGCAACAATTTTGCAAGCTAATTCCTATTGTGTTTTGATTATTGTTAAAACAGTAAAATAAAATGTTGTTGCATGAATGTCAGTGTAATTTTTTCAAAAACAAAATGCTTTTGGAATCATGTTTTTGTATGTCTTTGCCCAATTACTAAAAGACGTAATTTAAATCCCCCAAAAAATGCATCTGAGCCCATCCTGTCGGCATAAATGAATCCATACGGGAGGGTAGCACTGCCAGAATTACAGAGTTTAAAGCTGAACAGAACTTAATTTATAAGCTCTTTTGTTAGAAAATCACACCCTGCAGACAAACACGAACACATGAGGGAAAAAGATAAAATGGAATAAGCTTCTTGCATCAAAATGAAAAAGAAATCTAGTCTGGCTATCGATATATGGTATTCTTTTCCCATCTGCAATGTAACGTATGAATGCACCCTTCAGCTACAGCAACAACAAAGAAGTTCTTGACTGGTAGGAAACACTTTGGGAGCTGATAAATTCTGCTAACTGGCATTCGACCTAACACAGCTAACCTTAAGACCTGTGTGTTGATTTTTCTTTTCCCTGCTTTTGTCCATATGCACTGGTGGACTGTCTGGTGTCCCCATGTTAAAAATAGTTGCGTAAGTGCCCCTATGGATACCCCTATGATAGATAGGGGTATCCAGTGTGTAAGACCATGCAATAATGTGCTCTCTAGGGTGCCCTTCCAGTGGAGACAACTTGATGAAGTGCACTAATGGGTGCTCTTCCAATGGAGACTCACAATAAAGTGCCATATACCGCACTGCATACAAACAGCCTGAGTCAGCCATTGTCCAAATGTGTACGTCTTAAATTGTGATTGTCCCTTGGTAGTCAATGCTATTAGAGAGGCTTTGACCTCCCTTAATGAAAGGGTCAGCAGGAGATAATAACATTTAGCCAGCAGTTGCTCGTTAGCCCTGCAGACTAGGAAAGACATTCAGTGTACCGACTTTAAAATACCTAAAAGCACCCAGTATCTGGTTCAGACCTTCATACTGCAATTCACAGAAAACATGTGTGTTGTACTGTAGAGTGACAAAAATGTATATTCCAAAGTTAAAGAGAGCACAAACTATGTTTTATTCTGTCTGCCAGCCACTTAGGTATCTGCGCTAAAACCATCACACATTTTGTGTGGTAATAATGCAGAGTCAAAAGGGATCAGGCTTCCTGCATTCCCAATTCAAATAATGAGGTAGGCTACACCATTAATCCATCTCATCGGAATTGCATATGGTCCACTTTGACCTCATTTGTGTTTCATATTTGTCCAGCCTCTGCCTCCAGCTGTCTTTGGATGCCTCGGCAGCCTCAGAATGATAGAAATGCAAAATGTATACAAAGTGCTCGGGTTAGGAAATGTCAGGGGAGTCAAAGAGAGCAAAGAAAAAGTGGAAAGACGGGAAAAGAGAGCAGAGATAAAAAGGCTGAGAGACTCATCAGGAGTCCTCCTTCCTGTTTTGCATTTTGAGGGTTCTCAATTCTCATCACGCCTCACAAATTAGCTGCTGTGTCTGGATGGTTTCCACAAAGGCCATGGCAACAGCGTTACTAGGCAAGGGTGGGTTTCTTACAAGCTGTCAGATAATATAGATGGCATGAGACCAGATGGGATCGGAAAAACCTGCTGTTGATTATGGACACGTGCGTAACAAATTAGAAATCCAAGACACAATGCAGTTTGCCACTGAGCGACGTTAGCCCCAAAGTGGAAAGCGCTGCTCCGCAAGTAATGGTTACCAACAGGTTTTGTATTGGACATGGAACATTTTTTATTTAACATGTCCTTCAAACTGATTGCGCTGATGTGCTACACATATTGAATCACTGGAGTGGATCCATCTGCTAAAGATTTGATCAACTCTCTGAATCATTCATTCACACAGTGATGTGATGGAAAAACTCTGGACTGTCACCAAGTTTCTCAAGCCAAACCTTTTTCAGACATTGTTTATCGTGATTTATAGTTGTGCATAAAACAACCTCAGTGACAGTTTCAGTTTTCACAAACTCTGCAGCAGCTTCTCAGTGGGCTTAAACGCAGCCTAATTGGGATCATAACCCTGATTTTAGAAAATAATGAAGCTCACTGGATTGTCAGACATGTCTCCATTTCACTAATAGAAATGAGATGCTCAAATCATTTTTTAAAGTTAAGTTTATGCACAGTGGAAACAGGTAAAGTTGGTACAACCTGACCCTTTAACTGCCTAACATTTGTGTCTAAAATTTCCCACTGGGTTTCAGTTGGATTGAGCTGGGACCAGAGGCATAAAACTGTGTGGATTAGAGCTGCAATGATTAATCGTAAATCTGCTCTTATTTGTCATGTATGACGGTAAATGCATGGTACATGATTTTCTGGGGTTTTGTACTGTTAGTTGAAGACGTCACTTTGGGCTCTGAGTAATTGTGACATTTTTCTATTTTATAGACTAAAAGATTAAACTATAATAAAAGTAATCGTTAGTTGCAGCCCTAGTGTGGATTCACGACTAAAAACAGTGCGGTCGTACAAAAACAGAAATACCCATACACATTTTTTTTATCAGATTTGTAAAGCCGCATGTATGCTCTGATTAAGGTTTATAAATCGCAGTTATTGTGGAACTGAGCGCTCATGCATGAGCCTTACTTCCACTCCTACAGTTGCATATCGATACGTCTGCCTGCTCTACCTCTCATTAGACCTGTCTTTGAGAAGAACAGCAAAGTAGCAGTGCAATTTCACCTGCAAGGGTCTCCAACAAGAGAATAGCCGTCATTAGATGCAACCATTACACTCGGCTGTGCCTATTTATAGTGCCCACACATTACATGTGATTCATCACATGTGTCTGTAAACCATCATCGCACAATATCTCATCATTATTAAATGTGCTTTACAGTTAGGGATGGGTATCGAGAACTGCTGCTAAATTGGTTCCTGACTGGTCAGTACCAAAATATTGATAAGCTCCTGGACAAATGGTAACATAAATCGCTAACTGTTAGTGTGGTGGAAAAACTGCCTAGGCTCTCTCAGTTGAACAAAAGACACATGAAACACTTACAGGTCGTTGATAAAGACATATATTGTACAATAGGAGACAATCAGAAATCATCAGCTTTCTCAAAGAGAAGATACAAGAATAATGTCATTTATAGTATGCTGGAGACCAAAAAAACTATTTTCTATTGTCAGTGTTACATTGTTCAATAGGTTTAAACCTATAGGAACTTTAAAAACACCCTTAACGCACATAGTATCACCATAGCGCAAACCTTTTGACCTCACGTGGAGTCACATTGCTTTCACATAAACACATGAAGACAAAACTGGTTGAAAGTTCATGACAAGAGACAAGAATAAAACAACTATTAACTATACCATCTATAAAGTATACCATCAAATGATTATGAATAGCAGATTAATTGTGAATAAATCATAAGTAATGAGCTCACATCTAAGTGTACTTTCAGTAAAGATCAAGAGTAAAGTGTCAGTCTACAGAGGCCTCCCTCCTATCTCTACCTTAGATGACCCTGCCCCCTGGTGGTGGGGTAAAAAGGGCACCCTTTCTCTTCTCTCACAGCTCTTTACCACCTACCTCTGCATTCAGGCTTCCATCACCACCATACATTTGTGGCAATTGCTTCTCATTCATATACTGGAAACTCAAGAAACTATTGAATTTGATGTGCAACAAAAGCGTTCAAACTTTTCACATCTGTTCATGTCGTGTCTTTTCACCAAATTATGGAGACTAGTATCAATAAGAGTATCAAAAAGTATCTGTATCAGTAAGCAGTATCAGTATCGGTGTCGGTGTCAATAATATCCTTATCAGTTCAACTTCAGCTGTCTTTTAAAAACAGCAGGTCAGAGTTTTGCAGTGTAATATCCAGTGGTGTAACAAAGCAGTTCCTGGTCCAGATGCAAGATGGTCAAATCTTGCCCATCTCAATCAGACATAACATAAAGTAATGTCAGAAACAAATGAAAAAAAGTGAAAGCATGCAGCTTCAAAAAGGACCAGCAACAGCTAAATACACTGCACAGTTGACGTTTTAATGCCATTCTTTCGAGGAGATCAGACTACAGGCCATGCTATAGAAGAGGAGTGGCAATAGCAAGACCAAGATGATAGACTACTTGACAACATCTGGTCTCGGAGCACCGGATGAAAACATTAGTGATGGTGCACCTTGACACAGATATATAAATAAATATAATAAGACACTTTGACAAGTATGAAACAATATTACTGACAGCTGATGTAATTTGAATGTACTTGTTATTAACATGACTAATAATCAACCCACGATTGTGTTTTGTGTTTATAAGACCTATGCACAAACATGAATAATGTCAACGTGCGGGTGCACTGTCACCGATTATGTTTTCACCTGTGTCAAGGTGCGCCGCCACCAATAGGCTTATATTTTCATATTTCCACTGGTGTTGGATGGCGCGCTGGTGCTAGCATTAGCAGGTGTCTGCCCTTACTCAGTGGAACGACAAGTTCTTGCTATCTCGTCTTTCTTTTTAAAGAATTTCAATTTTTGGAAACTTTGCGTTCAATTTTCGCTTCTGAAACCCACTTCTGTGTTTGTAGTCCTTTGTTTATCGCTAATACTTACTTACTTACTTACTTACTGTCTTGAAACTTTGCTAGCTAGCTAACACTTCTATGTGGATGTTGGTTCACAGTATGTTCAAATGCGACTGTAATAAAATCCGGAAACATAAAAAAAACACTTAAGTCGTATAGTTTCAAGCTGCATAGCAGCTATCAAGTCATCTATCGTATGTTTAACTGTCTCCAGGAGCGTTTGGTCAGGTACAGTGCAAAGACTTTCAAAACAAACAACAGTTTAAGTTAATACACTCACATTCGAATCACCAGCAATATTTATGACTCATAAATATTCGGGCTGCTGTTTCTGAATGTTACTGAGGAAAACAAAATAAAACAAACCATGTTGTGCGCCTCAGGATATCTCTTTATTCAAAACGCAGGAGGGAGGCTGACTCTGTTCACGCTGTTATTTAAAAGCCATGCCCCCCCGTGGCATGTCTGGCCCCCTGGACGACTTTGCACTCAATGTCCTCAGCAAATTTGGCTGGAACTGGGTATGTGGCTTTTAGTTATGTATACTGTAACAATAGGTAGATGAGTCTATGGATCAGATCTCCTTATTGAGGGCAGGAAAGATCACAAGCAGGGAGTGTGACATTTGCTCTTTTTAGCAAAAACGTGTTGCACTAAATCTTAACACACTTTCCTGATATTTTCCATAAAGTATAAAACTATTCAAAAGGGTCTTCTAAGTGATACTTAACCCAAATACCACCCATCACAAAGGTGGATGGAAAAGTCCAGAGTTTGCGAAATATTCTGCTTCAGTTTGAAGTATCACTTTATAATTCTGTGCCACCTCTTTCAGAAATATCACATGGTTATGACCTACATTACAGTATGTTCTTCAAGGAGTAGGCAAATTCAGGACATCATAAATCTGAAAACACACCGGGAAGAAATCTGCATGCAACAGATTACATGTTTTGGGTTGATAGAGCAGGAGGGTTAGGGGTTGCGGGTTGTCCATGATGGAACATCTGTCAGCAAAGAGTTTGCTCCAAAGCAGCATTCCTGGGCTTACTTTTGAATAGGAAAGTCACTTTTAATATATAACTTAATATAACTTGCACTACCTTGGTAGACTTTTCAATCAATATGTGCTTTCAGCTGTATTTCCACACAGACCTTTAAAAAGGGAAAGGAAACAAATCCTTTAGGCGAGAGCAAATCTATTTGGCCATCAGAATAAATTCTATATGGGAACCTGTGATCCGTAGATAAAGGTCAGAATTTTCTATCCAAAAGAAAGAAGTTGACATTAACAAAAAAGATTCAAAGACATCAGAAAATCTTTTGAAAGGGAGCGAATTACTCAGAAGCACAATGGAGGCAGTTTGGTGTTTTCAGTATAAACTGGCAAAGCTAAAAGGCCACACAGTGATAGACTCCAACCATGCATGAGAATTAGGTTAGCAAGGGGTAGATATAATACACAATCCAACTAGTGCTGACTAGTAATAGTGCTGACAACAACCGAGCTACAAAAAAATAGAAAAAGGAAGGAAAAGGGATTGCACCCGAAGTGTAGGATAATTCACTTTTACAATTTAGCTGGATGAAACCTTGTCAGACTTGTAGACATTTCCTGAAACTTTCCAGGAGACACAGTGGGTTTATAGGATTTCTGTCTTTTGTATTTCTCCAAATTTAAAAACATGTTTCTGTGGTTTATTGTCCAATTTCGAATATAAATGGGTATCTGCTACTGAACTAGTCAGAATATGAGCAACGTGACATTTCAACAAAGCTATAAGACTTTTGTTAGCATTTAACAAACAGCTTCATTGTGTCTTAAAGAGCTTTCAGTGCTGCATTGACACTGGAGTTGTTAAATTCTTGGAAAATAAATAAACCTTCATCTATATTGAAATTATGAAGTGTTGCATGTGACTATGCACAATGGTAGAAATCCATTTGATTTTGGAAAGTAGACATTTGTCACAGCAGACATTTTGACATTGTCTTCTTTGTTAAATAGCACAGGTGAAACCAATTTAATTAACAATGGCTCCATTCTACGATGTGCTCCTGTATCATGCCAGTAAGCCATCATTAACAATACCAAAGCCCTGGAACTAGCTCACTGTTACGCCCGGCCTGGGGGGAAACCGGAGCACAACATAAAGCAATGACTCCCCTCTTTCCCTGCTGAGAATGATGACCCGTGCCACAACAGGTGAGTTAAAAGCCAGCGCCACTTAGCTCAGCATGGCACGGCACGGTCTGGTTGGGAGTAAGGCAAAGAGAAGGCGCGAAGTTGGCCCGGGCGGGTATCATTTTAGCAGAGAAGAAAAACAGCACCACAATCACACAAAATACAAATACACATTATGACTCAGGGTAATAACACTCACCAAAATAGAATGCAGTATTTATTATGATTATGATTATTATTATTATTACTTAAACCTGTGCTTTTCCTCACAAAGAGTGGAAATATTATCTTGATGATTCTGGCAGCTAGGGCAAATTGTTGGTAAACTGTAGGTTGATGACACAAAGTAAGTCAGTGGTCACACATTTTACCAGCATATACTAACAAAGTAACATTGGTGTTAAAATACTTATCTCCCAGAATTTATCAAATATATTCTGTAAAATGCCCTTGAAATAAATGCGTGTTAATAATGAGAATTTGAATTCTAATCTAGCCACAACAATTACAGAATAAGACATTTCTATAATTTAAAATTCAGAAAAAAAGACTGCTGACATTTTATATCCTTGACAAATTAACACATACAGACCAAATCAGTTTAGGTTTCAACAATTTACCCTTTTTATGGCTGTGGACTCGTACTTCTACAGGCTGCACTGATGTGAAAGCATCAACCAGAAATGGGCTATTTGAAGGAAAAGGCACCAAACAGTGTGCATAATGTTCCAGGGTATAATAGATCACAAGGCACTGATGCACAAACAATTATCCATCATCTTTGAAGACTCTCTGGACAATCCAGTAAACCTTTCTCAACATTTCTCAAGCCATTTATTCTCAATTTCAGCTCATTTTTCTTCACACATAAAAAAACCTGCCTGTAAGCATTGGGTAATTCATCTCTTCCCAGAACAGTTTCCCAAGAAAAAAATCTATACATGAGATGAAGTAAAAATAAACCAAATCACTGCAGTTGTAGCATAAAGACAATGAAATCTGATTCTATGAAATTCTATAAAACATTGAAGATGTCTTATGACAAAGAGCCTTTGTGGGTTTTGGAACTGAAAGATAAAATACACGAGTTCTTGTAAGATCAAAATCAATCTTTGTCAAAGCTGATTTACGATGGGTTTGGGATCAAAACAGCATAGCTTGCTGGCCCATTCAGTCACTGCAGTGAGCCAAACAGCAGCTGCAGGGCCCCAAAACAAACACCATGAAGTGTACAAACTGTAGTAGCATCTAACAGTGATGTTTGTAAATGCAAAAATTCCCACTACCTCTCTGAGTCATATCTCCATCAAATACGAACACATAGACACAATATACACATTTTTACATTCAGAGTAACTTACACATCCTGAGGATATCATTATCTCAGATAAAAATCATGAACATGTCCATTAATCTGCGCAGAAGTACTTTTTTTTTTTTAAAAGACACTCTTTGTCCAGAAGTTTGCTGAGATCATCTTCTTCTTCCTTGAGTTAAGTTGAAGATTGCGTACTTTCCATGATGTGTTTCCGATCAAATCAGTATCAAAGTAACCCAGTGATAGTTGTCTGTTCATCTATGGGTACATTGCAAACAGGAACTGCTAATAGCCATTTTACTTTTACTTGGTGGTCCAAGTCTTTAAACGGCCACTTACTGACTTTTGATTTATTCTAATCTATTAATGTTGGTGTTACTGAAATATCAAGTGGACTAAAGGTAGAAATATATACTATAAAGTCATGAACAATGATAAAAGATCCCAAAAGAATCCCAAATGTGAGGTGGATTCCTTTTGTACTTATTGATATATTGATCATGCTCTTCCTTATTTCAAGGTTGGCCTCCAGAAACATGGATATCCTCATGGATGAGAATTTCAGTGGTAACACCAGCCATGAAATAGGACCAGAAAGGCTAGAAGGCAGCAAAAGACAAGGACTCAACCACAGCGACCCCCTGGACATGTTTGTAGGCATGGAGCTTCTTCTTCAATTCAAACCTCTCTTCCTGCCTCTCTACTGCCTCATAGTGGTCGTGGCTGGTGTAGGAAACACCTTCCTGTTGGCTTGCATCTTGGCGGACAAGAAGCTCCACAATGCCACCAACTTTTTCATCGGTAACTTAGCTGCCGGAGACCTGCTGATGTGTCTGAGTTGTGTTCCACTGACTGTGTCGTACGCCTTCGACAGCCATGGCTGGGCTTTTGGGAGACCCCTCTGCCACCTGGTCCCCTTGCTGCAATGTGCCACAGTGTTTGCATCAGTTCTTTCACTCACTGCCATCGCTGTGGACCGCTATATTGTTGTAGGTAAGGAACTAAACATAATTTTCCCTGATCAGGCGTCATTTTTATACTCACGAGTAGTCTTTTTGAAACCCACCATTTGTAGGATTTCAAAATGTGTTTCAATGGAACCATATGGTGTTGGTATCCAAAAAGACTGTGGTAGACAGCAATGCATGCTGATTATTCCTCCCTCAGTTCCATCCTGGGAATACTGAGATAAATGGGCATTATTCTACAAATAAAAACACATCTCATCAGAATAATTTGAAAGAGATGCTCTAAAACTATACAAATTCTGAACATGGTGACTTCAGTGTGTGGACTAATGTACTTCTTTGGTGGCAGTTGGCTATGATATATCTGGGTTTTTTTCCCGTTCTGTCTCAGCTCACCCTGTACGGAGGAGGATCTCTGCGTGGGGTTGCGGTGCAGTGACTCTGGGTGTCTGGCTCATCTCTCTGGCCCTGGCTGCACCTCCGTCTCTCTACACGCGCTATCTGGACCTGAGACCCAGTGGCATCGACCTGGTTGTGTGTGAGGAGTTCTGGCCAAATAGTGGCAATCTGCGGCTGCTCTACTCCTGCTTCATTCTCATAGCCTCCTATATGATCCCACTGCTGTCGGTCAGCGTATCCTACTGTGCCATCACTGTCAGCCTAAAACGCTATTCAGTACCTGGGGAGCCATCCAACAGCCAGCAGCGCTGGAGCCAAAGGAGGAAGAGGACCTTCTCTCTCCTGGTGGCCTCAGTGCTGGCCTTCGCCCTGTGTTGGATGCCCCTGCAGGTGAGTCTTAGATTCAGACTAAAGTGAAGCCAAACTGCGAGGCATTCTGAGCTGGGCTATCTTTCCCCATTCCTCTTTATTTAACCTGTTCAGTGGAATTTGAGGAAGATCTTGATTTTGAGATGTTGATCAAGTTTACATTGTTCTGTAGGTTCTCTGCTAGCAAATCATAAACTCGACAGCAGTGAAGTGATTAAAAAAAAAGAGCTTTAACTGTCTATGAGATGAACCACAAAAGCTTATCATCAGGTAATTGTGTCTACAAAACCAACATTAAGTCCACAATGTGCCATGCAGAAGCCTAACAGATTAGGATTTCATCATCATATTAATGGAAGAAGAGGGCAGGGTTACATCATGGGGTTAAGGTTGCACAGACCTCGGGCTCCATTTCACAAAAGCATTTTGCAAGAACTGCCTACACGCTCATCGCAAATGGTGGCAGCATGACATTTAATAGCTGACTGTCTTGTGCAAATTGAAGATACATTCGTGAGTACTGCAGGGCTGCAGTATGGCATTTGTTGTTATTAGTGAAGGGTGTCAAAATGAGCAAGAGGAAAAGTCGGCTTTAAGTTGACTGTATTTTAAAGAATGTAATAAAGATTCAGTGTAATTAAACACAACCAGGGCCGTAACACAGGTTTTTCCATGTCACTGTGCAGGTGCTGAACCTGATGCTGGACCTGGACCCAGACTTCCACATCATGGGGAAGCGCTACGTAAATGTCTTACAAGTCTGCTGTCATTTAGTGGCTATGAGCTCTGCATGTTACAACCCGTTCATCTATGCCTCACTGCACAGCAAGGTGCGCATGCACCTGAAAGGCTATCTCTGTCCTTGTCGCAATCGTCAGAGGGGGATGGTGGAAAGAGCGACGTCAAGGAGCTGATATTCAAACAAGCCCGCTATGATACTTCTGCTGTAGCAGCTCCTGACATGCAGAGCCCTGTCTTTATCCACAAGCTAACACCTGCACCCCTAACACCGATGTTAATGACTGGGACGTCCAGAAGAAAATAAGACAACTGCTCAACATCCATTCAAACCAGTTTTCTCCGTGTATTTCCAGCATTTTGTGACTTCAAAATATTTGGTCCTCTCTTGTACAGTATCACCTGAGGCAGTGCTAAATACGGCCATTTATGACAAACAGGCGAAGAAACCGATCCAGACCAGACTGTAGTGTAGTATGATGATGAAGAAGATTAAGCCATCCATTGAGATCCCTGTGTTTTTCTTCGACTGCAGAGCTGCTGGCTTGGACACTAAGCAGATTGTGTAGCTTTAGAAAGGCCCAGCAGCGGCATAAACAGACCCTCAGGCTGAGGGGCTCTTTGGCAGACATGCTGGAGGCTGAGACCAGGGGTGGCCACACTGGTTACAGGGCCTGGTTATACTTAAACAGTAAACGATTGACTTCAGGGAGCTGACCGAACAATGAACTCTTCCCACCAGACATGGGTTACAGACCAAGAAGATAATGTGCAAAAGACACAATGTGATAGTTTTATTTTGTCTCTGGTTACTGAATGTCTATACTTCATAATCTTATTCTTAATATCTGTAATTGTTGTAATTATTATTTACATAAGGTATAGTTATAAAGACAAATTATCGTTACTAAGACCAAGTGAGAGATTTAATGTAAATTGTATTTGTTTATTTATAATTTAATTTAATAAAATAGTACTTTTGTTATGTCAAGTTCAGAGGTCACATTGGGCTGATCTCGCGAGCAGTAGGATTTTCACAAGCAAGGAGCAAGAACATATGTGCCGTTAAAATTTGTCAAACCAAAGTGGGTTTTAAGATTATTCCCTTTGTTGCACGCAGCCAAAGAGTTTTCACGATGAATCTGAAGAAACACGGAGCTTCAAATAAATCAGTAGAAAGGAACCCACTTGTGTCTGTTTCTGCTCCGAGGGAATTACAATATCAGTTAAGTGTCTCTTGTTACATATCACCTACGTTATCTCAGATGTATTTTGAAATACACACTGCCTGATATTCTAAATGTTATTATGTAGTATTTGTTTTCTATGATTTGACTCCACAGTCTAACTTTGTGGATAAATGTGTTTGTGTTAATGTGCACATTTTAGTGGGAAAGATTAATATGTACAGCAGTGGGAGACGAAATCTGCAGCTTATATGTCACCTTCAAACCTCTGTTTGTAAAAATTTAATCAGTACATGATTCATAAAGGTGTTACCTGATAAACAACGTCTCAGTGATTTGGCTCTGTCTGGAAAGCAAGTCTGACACAATAAACAACTTAACATTCAGAGCATGAACAATAAAGTCATCCATAAGCATCACTGTGCTGTTGCCCCTGCCATTCAGTTCCCATCAAGTGTGATTAATGCTTTCTTTGTTTGTCACAGCCTGGCTATCAAGTACATTTTTGCTTCCTGTTAAAAGACTCACCAGAGAACTGGCTAATGTGATCTAAATTACATTGAAGCGGCATTAATTTGGTTCAATTAGTTATTCAGAGTTCTACACTTTTCATTATTATTACTGCTTAGGATAAAAGGGATGTATTTTTTCTACTGTCAACTAGAAGGGTTGTAACAATGCGCTACGCACAATAAAAGTATCATCGAGCAGGCCAGATTGTCCATAAACAAACCCGGTCGGCCCATTCCAAAATGCCAAAACACCATTTGTACGGTCAGCCAACTGGCAGGAACAAAAGTACTCAGTGTAGCTCCTGTGCAAGCTAATAAGCCCCAGCTCCCCAGCCAATACTGCTGATGCCAACTGTCACCTTTTAACAATCAGATTACCTTGCTCTCTGTTGCTCTGCAGCTAGCATGCCCTGGCTTTTCTCTTTAAGTAAACCTTGAGACTATATTCAGCTCCACGCAATTAGAATTGTTCCCCCGATGCTCTTTATGAAAGGGTCTGCAAGAGTTATAGTTTTGTTTATAAGGACAGATGACAGTTGTTTGAAAGGTGAATTTCACCTTCTTCCAATGCCATGCTCAATGCCAATGGGTTAAAGCCCATCGGAAGTTAATATGATTAAACAAGCAGCTATCAAAGTTCATGTTCAATGTTCAAAGAAAGACATCCTTAGTTATTTTTTTATTATTTATCAAGAGTTTAACTCTCAAAAACTCAGCTAATTTGCGTCATCATAACTTTGCTTTAATCAAACCTTGATCGTGATTGCCAGTGGTAGTAACAACCCCACAAATCACATTTTGATTACAAATATTGCTACATCCTGATTGGTGCATGGACCTTTTCCAACAGAGCCCCGCCCATTTTTGAACTAGTTAAAAGAGCACAGGAAATACAGAAATCTCTAAAGTGAAACAGCCACAACTCTTCACTCTTTAGCAGAAGATTGGGCAGTAATGCAGGACCCAATCGCTCTGATGTTTTGTAATTATAAGAACTAGATACTGGACTCAAAGATGGCACCCACTCACCTGGATGAAAATTGCAGTGACTGTAGTGATTTCATTGTAATAGCATAATGGAGTTGCAAGACGGCTCACTGTTAATACAAAAATGGGTCACCATTATATAGCCACATTCAGTCAAAACATTGAATGATGACATGAGGTTTGTGTATCAATACAGTAAGTGAGATGTTGTAGCTTTCTTTCCACCTTCTCCAAAACTACAGCAGTGGCCACATTTTTGTTCATAAAGGCCAAAAATTCACAAGGAACAAACATCTCGAGGAGGTTAATCAAGCCCGAGTTTTGCACTACTGGTGTAAAAGCCCAATTTTATCGTATTATTCTTCTGCCTCTCACAGTCATTAGAAATAAGCAGAAGATGCCTTTATACTAAGCCTATAATAAATGCAGAGTGCACTTAAACAACACAATGCAAAACAAAAAACAAATAAGAACAAAACACATGACATGTTATTTTTGGAAAGTTGAGAGCTCTGATGATTTTTCACAGCCACTTCAGTTGTTTGGATAAGGCTAAGAGCTGCATCAGTTCATTTGTTTCATATTAATAGATAGATACACAAACTTTGGTGTTTCGACTGACGCATTCTGGCTAAGACCTGTTTGTATAAACAAACTAAGCTCCTTACCATGAGGATTTAGACGTGCTAGTTCCCTGGGCTACCAGACATCTTAAATGATGGGCTACGAAAAAGTGTGACATGAAAATGGGAATATTCAAAATATAATGCAGGCAATCATTTTGATAAAATGGACCATAAAATGATCACCATGACTGGAAATTGGATATTGCTGTAACACTGTAAATTCAAATATCAGATATCCTGTAAGAAATTTGTTTTGTGTGTATTTGAGCTTTTTGAAAGAGAAACAAAATAATTGTGGTTATGTCTGTTATAGGTAACCACATTGTTTATGTGCTTGTCTTGCTTCCTGTTTGTGAACACTGTAGGAATGTTTTGTGTCTTTTATGTTAAATTCCATACACATATGATAAGTACTCATACTTTACAAGGAACTCAAATGTACACAACAAAACAGATGTTTAAACATTTATGGTGTATATTTGAGAACGGTGATTTACTGTAATTTAACTGTGACAGCCTGCATGTCTGTTGTTACAGTACATAGTGAACATTTAATATCCTGCTTATTGTTTTGCTAATGAAATATCAAATCTAATGATAAACCACTTTGGGTTTGTGGTTCAGGAATGCATGAGGTCTTGGACAAATTGAGTTTGATTATTAAGACATGCTGTTTCATTAAAGACACACTTAATAATAACACTGGGAGCAGCAGGAGAGCGGCTGTTCAATAGGAATACTAACTGATTAGCAGTGATTGTTCATGGCAAGAGAGGTTATTAAAAAGTATTTTTCACTGCATGCTGTTTGTATGCGTCACAATCAGCTGAATGATAAAATAACTTTAGTCTAAGAATAGCTTGTAATGCATTTAGACCATCCCTGCATTATGAGGCTGTGAGTCAGAACAAAAATCAATTAAACCATATTGTTTTCCCAAGGAGTGCGGCTACAGCCTGAGTTAGCTCATTAAAAACTGAGTATGGAAAAAATTGATCTGTAATATCTTGGCCCTAATGGCACAGGATGATGGACCGCAGCTTCGGTTTCTTTAAACTTGACTGCCTTTTAACATTTGTAAATATGGAGTCACTTTTCCAAGTAGTACTTCTTCAAATTGCCTCGAGCTTTGAATGGTAAGCATATCGAGTGGAAATAATAGAGTGAGGGAAGGTATGAAAGTAAACTTAGATGTGAGCTTATAACTTATCATTTATTCATATGTTAATCATTTATTCATTCATAAATCATTTAATTGTATAATTAATACTATTTAGTAATTATATACTTATGTAGTTACTTTAATTACCTAATAGTTCCAGTTTTGTAGGTGTTTCTAGTCATAAACTCTCACCTAGTTTTACGTCTTTATGTTTTTTATGGGTTTATGTTAAAGCAACATGACTCCATGTGAGGTCAAGGGGTTAGCAAAATGCGGATACTTACCAGATGTGCATTAAGGTTTTTTTTAAACTATTGAACCATGTTACACTGACCAATAGAAAAGAGTTTCTTTGTTTCCAGAATGCTATACATGCTGCATTCTTGTATCTTCTCTTCCAGATATCTGATGATTTCTGATTGCCTCCTATTGTACAATATATGCCTTTTCAACGACCTGTACGTGTTTCATGTGTCTTTTGTTCAACTTAAGAGCATAAGCAGTTTAACCACGATAAAGGACATCTTCGGAGAACCTTTCACAAATATATATATGAAAGAGGCTTTTCTTTTTCCCATATGGTTTTATTGTCTTTTAATGGCCTGGTCTGTGGCCATTTTCTTTCTGCTGAAGATGTAAATGTTAACTGCCATTTTTGTTTGGAAATAAACGATGCTCTATTTCTGACAGCAGGACGATTTGCCGTTTGACAAAGTAAGCACAGTTCCCACATGTTACTCAGTGGCCCATTTATGCAGTTTTTTTTATATAGCTTCTGAACAACAATAAATGTCTATGGCACAAAGGAATAAGCTATAGAAGACTTTGTCTACACAGACAACACTTGTATAGGATCAATTCATTGGTTTTGGTATTCTTATGGGATTTGTTGAAAAACACTGAGCAAAAATGAGCTTTTCTGCAACCCTGTCTCCCTAAAATAAATTGCATACAGCAAACCTGCAAAAGCAAATGTGTTTTGAAAGAAGGTTATGGCACCCGGGGTGCGTTTTTATCAACATAATGAGGGGACAATTTAATGGACGTATCTGCAAAGTCGCACAAACATTTCAGCAAAATGTTCACTCACGACATATCTCATTTGTTTTGGATTGGGAAAAGCATTGCCAGTGAACATAATCCAGGCAGCAATTATGTTTCCCCTTAAGCAGAGAAACATTTTAGTGATATATCAGCTAGTTTTTATGAGACAGGGTTGCTGTAAACCATATATAGACCACGGACCTAGCAGTATAAAAAAGAGAACTCTGAACCTCAGAGTTCATACTGGTTACATGCCAAGTGCTCAGCTGGTGATGTATTGATGTGCCCTACAAAGAGTTCTATCGATGCATGAGAGCCAGTGCTATTAATGTAGAATCACTTTCTCCCTCTTTCTTTCTGTTTCTTTTTCTCATTCGTTGCCTGTCTGCCTGCCTTAGTCTACCTATTGTAGATCAGATTTAAAGTATGTGTTTTAAGTTTTGCTCAAATCTTTTTGTTGTGGTAAATATATGTCAGGGAACATTTTGAACATGACTTCAGCTCAGTGTGTGTCTCTATGCCTCTCTCTCTCTCTCACACACACACACACACAGAGATCTCCTGATTGCAGCCTTTGCTCACTTGACACTTGTGCAGCACACAGCTGTGCTAGATGTATGATTACCTTTATGTGTGATGGTAATGGGAAAGTGCTTGGATGTACGGGCTTGTCCTCTCCCAAGTCCTTTCCTCCCTGTGGAAATGTATAAAATGCCAACTGCCAACAATTAATCGTCACATGTTTTCTGCCTAAACGAAACAACTCGAAACCCAAGCACCTGTTAAAACCACTGGTTTATTTGGATTTACATTCAACATGTTTCACTGACGGTCAGACACTAACGACACACAGGCATGCTATTAGATGCTCTTTATGTCATGCTTTAGCTATACCAGGGTCATACAATCACACTTACAATACCCTTGTACAGATTGGAGAGAAAACACAGGGGCTCTTCAACCCCACTGTGTCCAGGCACAATCCAGAAGTGGCTGCCAGTGAAGAACTCTTGGGAGAGCAGAACCTGGGAGTGCATTCCAATTACACAGCGCTGAGATTTTTATCGTTATTCATATACCCCCTCCTCTACACCGCACAGGATATGAGTTAGGAAAAAAAACTGACAAAGGCGGTAGGGTGGTTTTCTCAAAGGATATCTGTCTGTTCATGAAGGGTTGATTATGGGTGTAAATAATCCTGCTACTTACACGTTAAATCTGAAAATGAAGACATGAATATAAATAGCTACAGATTTATGCATAATGTATGCACATATACACGCGCATATGCATTCGAATGCACGGGCGCAGTTGTCCACTCACACACAGCTTACTTTTCATATCAAATTAGCATTAGACTTCCCTCTGTTGAATGTAGATGGAGCAGAAGTAGCATCTGTCTGTGTCCTTCTATGTCTCCTCCAACACAGTTTCACCTCCTCCTGGACTCCGTTACTGACCAGCACATACAGCACAGGGTCCACCACGCAGTTCAGACTGCATAGTGCCAGTGTACACGAGAAGAAACAGTGCATTTTTTGTTCAAACTCGCAGTAACTTGTTTTATTGCTGTGGTAGAAGACTAGTGAACGTATGAGCAGGAGAATGTGATATGGAGCAAAGCAAATTGAAAAGATCCCAATCACCCCAAAGGACAGCATGCGGACCTTCCTCTTGGCCTGGGCAGTCAGGCCGGGACTCTGGCCCACAGTGGCCAGCACCCTCCAGTAGCTCACCGCCAACACCAGCAGGGGCAGCAGGAAGCCGATACCCACTCTGATCATGTTGAACAAGGCGACAGGGTTCTCCATGGGGTAGGTCTCGTAACAGCGATCGTTGTTGTTTATGTCATCGTGGGCGTCTGTGAGATTGTCATTGACCAGTACCATGACGTGCATCACCATCACTACGACATAAACAGTGGCACACTGTGCCCAGGCGTAGCATGATGTACGGTGGGTCTTGGAGCGGAGCGGGTAAGTGACCACCAGGCAGCGGTCCACGGAGATACAGCAGAGCAGGAAGATGCTGATGTACATGTTGGAGTAGTAGAGGAAGCCAGCTATGCTGCATGAGATAACACCTAGCTTCCAGCGGTGGTCCTGCAGGTAATAATTGATCCAAAGGGGCATAGTGAAGAGGAAAAGCATGTCAGAGATGGACAGGCTTAGAAGGAAGATTCCAAGAACGTTTTGCCGCTGCACTTGTCGCCAAATGGGGCCCAGAGTCAGCACATTGAAGATCAAACCAAATATAAAAGCCAGGATGTAAACAGACATCAGGAAGTCACTGATGGCGCTGTTGTTGATTTGAACACACGCTGCTGGAGTTGAGTTTGTGGTCATCGCTGGCGATGTGACTGTAACGTCCATTGTTCCTTTAGTTTCCTGTCACTTTCCTGGTTAGAAATTAAAAAAAAAAAAGAGTAAGAGTTTAAAATCCACAGGACAGCTTGGACATTTTGTATACCTGATTCTATTTCATGGTTCTATGAGCTAAAGAGATAAAATCATTTGTCCTCTGGTGTTCCTGAGTGTGAGGCAGTCTGGATCAACATTATATGGTGATTGGGCAGAGAGTTGAAGTTTGCCCCCGTAGAGAAGATAAAAGCTTAGTCATACTCCCTGATGATAACAGTTTGCACCCACAGTACTAACAGAAGCTGAGAATGCCAAAATTCCCTCCTTATTGCCTCAACTGCTCTGTATGGAGACAAAATGTTGTGCATTTCCTTCAAAAATGTCCTGGTTTTTATGGAAACTGAGAGCATTAAGGAACTAATGTCCTACATCAGATTAATTGAATGTAGAAAACTCCGCTCCCTGACAAAGTGTCTATAAACTGTCACACTTATTGCCCTGCATGGTTCAAGTCTGAGTGGCAGGCCGGGGCAGCACAGACTGAACTCGCAAAGAGAGCATTTGCATTTTACTGTAATCAGTGCTTTTCTGTGTCCAGTTCTGCAGGGATAAAATCATTTACAGTCAGACTCAATCATTTACTGCTAATTTTAAATGTATCGGTACAAAGATAATGTCTAATATGATCAGCAGAACTGGGTCGCTTAAGCATCTCTCAAGAGGGATTTAAATGTTTACTGTGGCTTGAAGAATTAGTAACGAGAGCTTCAGGCTCTGTATGAATGAATCAATTATTTCCTTCCTTGATTTACACTGTAGATGCATGTTCAGTCCCAGTTCATCATAGAGCTGTGTGATTCCCACCTGTTAGGCAAACACATCTTAGACATCAGTCTGTGTTGCTTCCTCTTCAAAATGTTCTGGTGCTGAAATAGCACCAAAGTAGCGGTAAATGTCACCATAAAATAGCTAATAATAAAGTCACAAGTCTCTTAATCTTCCACTTCCTACAAAAACAACATATGGTTGCTATTTTTTTTACGTAAAATGAAAAAAGCCCTCAATAGCTTTTATTTAATGTATTCTTTTAAGTTTTTATATACTAAGTAGATTTTATTCTGTCTATTTCCTGTTGCTTCCTGAGGTATCAGCATCAGGAAATTAAACCTGTGTTCTGTATTTTTATGGCTATATTTCTGTATCTGAGTGGCATTCTTTGATATTTCTTTCCTTTCTATGTTTTGTTCTACAGCTTGGGCTTGGCCCCGGTGTGTTTACTGGCTCAGGAAGCATCTAATGCCATTAACGTCTGGACATAGATCGGCTGTCCCATCCAAACTCAATAATGGAGAAGCCATTTAGAGCCAGCCCATCTTTAGTGAATGATAATGTGTCTATGTTCGTGTGCACGTGCGTGCGTACAGGCATGTGGAAATGGGTTTGATTTAATAGATTATTCATTTTCACATTTTCAAATAATGTGGGTTGGGAAACTAGACTGTTTTATCGGAACGTTTTGCTCATTAATCTGAAACCTTTTGTAAATGTATTCAGAGGCTGCAGTTTAGTCATCAGTCTGGCTACACTGAGTAACCACACGTCGGTCTTCCCTTCTTGCTAACAACAGGCCTATTAGTGTGAAGAGTTTGTTCCATCCACATGCTTTTATCTTTGCTTTTTCTATCAACATTTTCTTTTTCATGTAGTTTACAGTTTTTACAGTCTTTTTCACATGTAAAGCATTTTTTTTATTATTATTATAATTTTTTATCACTTATACATACTTTACACAACTGGTCCACGCTTCAGTCCATAATTTGGTTTATCTGAGCCAACTATGCGTTTGTTAATATTATAAGCTGGACAACGCCTGGTTGTTATTACACAACCTTTTCACAAGTGAGGCTTTTAAAGAGCAAAGCTTCAAGAGAAGGAATGTGCCGCATGTCAAATCTCCTGTTCGTATCTTTTATTTCATGTTTTATAGTTTGCCTCCCTAATACCAGAGCTGTGTTTCAAATGTATCACAGTCCACCTGTACAGTATATGCCTGTGAATTTCCCCTATTTCTTCTTGTCAAGCAGTTCTCTGCTGCATTCTTCAACTTGATGTAGTGACCACCGCTGAGAAAGCACAGAAAACATTCAGTCCTGCAGACAATCAACATTTAGAACCTAATTATTTTTGCAACGCCAACTCACACAGCCTCAAGCTTGTTGCCTTTCCCTTGAGAACAGTCCACTGGGGACGAAAAGAACAAACTAATTTAATACCGCTCACATCCTTTTTGCAAAACACATTTTTAACCTTTTCACCATTGCTAGTATACTTTCAAGACATCTTACATCCAGAACTGTAATCAATAATGTCCTCACCTGCTGTTTCTGATAAGAAGTGTGTCTTGATTGTAAAAGAAAGCTGTCCAGTGGGTGAAGACTTTCAGACCAATTCCAGAGCTGGGTCAGAGGTTCAGAAGAGACTCTTCAGAGCTGCTGGCATGCAGCCAGGCCACTGCAGTCCCATGGTACTCTCAAATGATTACAACACTAGATAATTATCAGCCAATACAATAACTACAGAGTGCAAGCGTTATTTTTGCTGTCTGTTTTTTTTTGGTTCTGGCTTAGATTACTTGCTGATGACAGCCACATTTGAAATGTCAGCAATGAGTGTGAGGAAGCGATGAGACGAAGTCTAAAAAGGGGAAGACACGAAAGAGGAGGGAGCTTTGGTTTTGCACACGTGCACGCAGGAAGTTGGTTTTAGGGGTGGGGAGAAACACCAGACTGTGATGGACTAGAAATGATGATGTAGGTGTTAATACTCCTCAGACACAGAAAACAAAAGAAACATCTTCTATCACTGTATAATGTGAGCACTGTATTCAAGGGGAAATTCTGTGGTAATCCTGATCATATGAGTCATATATCTAAAGTTTGATTTCACAATTTTACTTTCACATTGATATGAGTAAAACTGTCCAGTGTTCGTGTAAATCTCAATGGTGATATTTTCACTTCTTCAGAACAGGTTCCACTTCATCAGTCTAAGTTCCTTTGACGAGGACTTAGGCTGATCACCTTTAGTATGACTCAATGCAAGAAAACAGAATGTACGTGCCATGAGCTTTCCACCAGGCAGTGGTATGAAACTGTGTTGTTATCACATATGGGTTCGAGGTTCTGTTTCTGTCAATGAAAAGAATCTGTGACCGAAAGCTTCAGCCGATCTGTTAATGTGTTGAGTAAACATTTAAACCAGCTGTGAATGTTGTGTATTTTTCTATGAGCAAAAATGTATACCTGAGAAAGAAATAGACGAGGGAGGGAAAGAGGAAGATGAGAAAGAGGAAATGGTAAATCATTTTTCCCAATGACTCTTAGAGATAAATATTCTAAAAGGGGCTTTCTAGCTTTCAAGCCCCTTTTAGGGGCTGTCCATAGAGGCCAAGTGAGTGTTTCAGAGTGCAGCTCTGTGGTAGTCGATCATATTTATGATGTAGCTGTATCAGTTCAGCTAATAGTTCAATTTAGCTAATCTTAAAAAGTGGAAGTAGAAGCTTTTCTTCACAGCATATTTCTAAATTTGAAAGCATTTCTAAAGTCTTCCGTAAACAGACACTATTTTATGTTTCAGGGTTGCTAAAAAAGCAAACTTTATATAATTTGAAATGTATTTAATCCACTCTTCCTTTCTGAAAACACTATAATCCAAACTGTGGATTTTCAAAGAATCACACTAACAGTTTGTCATTTTGACATTTTGTGTTAAAACATTGCTCATATGTGCATTGGAAGAGTGATTGCTGAAATGCAGTTGCTGAGTGTAATCGTTCATCCTGTATACTGGCAGTGAAGAGAACATGTTTCTAGAGGAAGAGATGGAGGACGAACTCCACAGTCCTTTTTTTCCTGCAAAAATGCATTCTAAAGTTCTGCTGACGAGACTTAAGCAGTCGGTGTTGGTCAAATCAAGTCAGGATTTTACAGAGCTATAGCCTTTTTAGTACAAAATACAATTCTTTGCTTCCTCAGTTTTTTCCTGTCTGAGCTGTGGCAGGGGATTGTAAACAAAATAATCCATTTCAAAGCTCAAAGAATCAAAGCTCAACTTTGGAACTCATTTTGGCACAGAGAGAGGACTGTGTATTTTGTCCTCCATCTCTTCCACTGAAAGTGCAATGGGAAGGGATCCCTTAAAGGGCAGTATTGAGAGGGGAAATGAACATATGGGCATATTTAAAGCTTTGTTTAAAATGTGAGCCTATTTTTTAAATGTTGGTAGCTTACTATCATGATGTTTTACTTTCATTATTATAAATGTACTGTAACGTTGCAATGTGTAGATTAGACACTACTATTTGAAGCGAAGTATGCTATGCTGCACATGACTCAGGGGCTCTTTAGGATGATGGATATACTCTGCAGTGCAGAGACTATACTATTTAAAGTCTTCTCTGTTCTTCTCCTGCTTCCTGTATGATGTATTATTCTTGGTATGTTGCACACAGTAATACATAATAGGTACAACCCTTTGTATTGCCATTTCCAGCTACAAGTATATTTCCATAAAAATTGTATCTTATTCACAAAGTAATTTTGTGTGCTTGCTCACTGAAACTTCTGACAACATTGCCTTTGAAGGTAACATAGCAAATCAACTTGAATTTTGTCAAATTTAAAGCAGAACAAGACATTTGCAGTTATCTCACACCTGCGGCAGGTCAGCCACCTCACTATGCTGCATCGTCCTAACGAAAGCGTTCCCTTGACAGAAGTTGACATTGTGGGTGGAACCTTTGTGATAGCTCTAAGTTCAAGACTTGTGAAGTGTGCTGACATTTTCTAAATGGCAGGGATGGTAAAAGTTACTTTTCACATCTTTTTTTCTTAAGCCTGAAGTTGACATGGCAGAATTTAAAATCTATTGCTATTTTTATATGATATGACTTACAATATGATGATGTGCGTTCCCTAGCAACAGTTTCCTCACCCATGAAAGCTGAGCTTATTGTGTACTTGACCTTCCTTGTTAATCCACAATGTCACACGTTTCATTTGAAACTCCAGCCTTACACCCCCGCCCGCCAACTACGGTCTGCTTCTGAGAAGACTTTTCTCCTACCTCACCCCCCAGTGGTGGAATCAGCTCCCCACATCCGTCAGACAATCAACCAAAAAGTACAGCATATCGTGTGACATATTATATGAGAATTGTTGTCTAGCTTGATTTGACTGTGATTGATAATGAACAGACGTAATCTGTTTCTGAATTGAATGCTCTTTTTCGTTTTTGCCACTGGCAGCGATGTATTTATCTATAGCACTTGTGATTCATCTCCAGCACTCATATTATTTGATACGACATCTTGTTGTTTTCACCCATGATTCTATGCACTTTATGTAAAGCTCTTATTTGGAAGTCGCTTTGGATAAAAGCATCTGCTAAATGCCTAAATGTAATGTAATGTAATTTGAAGCCACTGCTACATAGACTGGCCTCGACAGTAAAACGACAGCACCAGTTATTTGGTCAAACACTTAAAACAACCTGTTAAATATTTTCTGACAAGTGACCTCTTGCGGTAATGTGACTGTGTGAAGGAGAAACCAAAGGGTGCTAGTTAGATGGCCAATTGGCAACAGATGTCATTTTACAAATCCATTTATCAATCAAGAAAAGTGTTCATTGCTCACAAAAGAAATATGATGAAATTAAATTGTTAATTAACACATTTAATTAACCTTTGACTACTACTAATTGACACTCTATTCTGTCATTTAATTGGTCAACCATGAACCCTGTCTGTTTCCTTGTTTTTTGTGTGTGTCTCTTTATTCTATAACAAATCATTATGTGAATTAAATACAAAAGACTTCTTAATTTTGCGATGAGACATGATTAGAAGTATTTAATATTTCATACCTCCAACAGGTACATAACAAACTTACAGTCATTTTTACAAAGGCTGGTGTGATGGGAAACGAGCTCTGGTGTACCTTTTGGTTTTGCATCCGTCTGGTAACTGGAATTGCTCTGCAATTTTCTGTAATTTTGCAAATTGTTTTACACTGCTGAGTTATTCTCTTTCAAAATGCATTATGCCTGAGAGCAAGGGCAAACTCAGCAGCTGGCATAGCCTTTAAATAGACGTGATAGCCAAACTGCTCGGTTCTGCAGTCAGAAAGGCTGATGGGGAAAGTGCCGAATCAGAACTTGCGATTACGTTACATAGTTACAGACAAAACATTTCCAGAGCTACTGACGTTTTGGGAGTTCACTGACAGTTGATCTTTATCTCAAGAATTAGTTACTGACAATGACTCCAGTCCGCATTCCAAATTGCGGAGGGTTTTGGTTTCCTGTTATTTCCACGAAGCCACGCTAATTCAATAAAACTTTCCAGTTAATGTTTCAGTTCTAAGTGGATTTCTTCAGTCTGAAAAGGATAATTCTGGAGACATTATTTTCTTTTTGTCAACCAAAACCAACAATAAATCGATCCTGTATAGTCTGTGTAACCAAACCTTGCTGTAGCAAAAACTATTAAAAACATATCAATGAGCACTGGATAACGTGTTCCTTCATTACCATGCACATTGCCTCCGCAGTTAATTTTGAGTCAATCCCACACACACTTTTCTGTTGCTCACTGAAAACTTACTGAAGCTCCAAATGTGTATTAATCTGCTGCTGAAAATAGTCCTCAACAAATCTGCCTTTTAATGTTTTAGTAACATTTGCAAAAAATTACAGTGCCCATTATTCTTTAATGTTACTATCAACCGTATGTTTCAGTTGAACTAACCTGCGTCTGAAGACCTTTGAATCAACATCCACATCTCAGATTTGTTCAGCAACCGAATAGAATGAATTATTAAAGTGAAACGAAATGGCATTTCCGTCTGATTATCAGGCTTAGATTGAACAAAACTGATCTAATTTGTTGAGTGTACAGCTTGTCTGAGTAAACATGGAGGACATTCAATAAAAAACTTTGCTAAATCCATTGCTATGGCAGCTGAGAGCATAGGTGTATTTTAATTTATGAAGCGCCTTTCATCTTTCAAGGTCATCGCTCAGAACAGACTGGATACAATGTGACAAATTCAACGTTGCTTTATCGCCGAATTAGATGAAGCTAAATACAAACTTCATTGCTGGTGCCAGGTCACTCTGATATGAGGCTCTGTCTCTTTTGCTTACTGAGTGAACGGTCCACCTTGCCGCTTGGCAGTGCAAAGACAGAAGCTTGGAGAAGTGTGGCTGATGGGATAGCGACAACCCTGCCTACACCTTAAAGAAATAAAAGAAGGCTGAAAGAGAGAAAGTGTATCATTTGGCACCGTTTGACAATGATGAAGGATGCAGTGTAGTAGGAACAAGAGTGCACTTTTGCCAGAGTAGATGGCTGAAGTGCGCTCATCCCAGAATAGAAAACAATGCTTTTTCTTTGCCTCTATAGCCACAGGGTCCACTTAAGTGCCACTCAGTCCGTACGGTGTTATATGTGTAAAAAAGTGTCTTTGTCCTCTGATAGCTGTGAGTAGTTTGTTTTGTGTGTGATTAAAAGAATATGTAAATCCATCGTATATAAACTAAAATAAGCCAATTTTGCGTGCGTCCATCTGAGAGCATCCTTATGGCATTTGCCTGTTGTCAATATATTTAAGCAGAAATTACAGTCGGAATATCTGGAATAATTTGCGCTTCTTCAAAGAGGGACAAAATAATAATAATAGTATAAAAAGCAGTCCTTATTAATCTGTCTTGTGTTATTCCATTATAGAAAATTTGAGTGACAGTTGTGGCTCTTGCTTCCTAAATATATATCACTGAGAAAAAAACAAATTCTCTGTATGTGACTGACAAGTATTTTGGTGAATCATCATCGCATATCCATGGCTGCTCTGTTTAGAATGTGTCTTCTCTCTGTAAAACTAATACTTAAATTTTCTAGATGACAGTTTATGTACAAATGAATGAGGCAATAAATAAAACATCCAGGACAAAAACAGATTATTGCCCAAGGTTTGTATTATCTGTTATCAAGGCTAGGATTAACCTTCAAACATGTCATACGCACTACTACATAAACATAAACGTCAGGTTACACATGTGTATAATAGACCGTCATAACTACAGTATCTTTTATATTGTATATAGATAATTCTACTTCACAGAAACATGCAAGACATTGACATGACATGTAGTCAGCAATCAAACTACATACACTCTTCAAAATCTAGTTTAATAACCCAAGCTGTCCATCTATGCACATACATCATAGGGAGAGGTCCGCTCTTCTGAACAATAAAAAAAAAAGGAGCTGTGCTGTTTACCTGCTCAGGTGTAAAAATGCTGCCTTCAATGACATTATTTGAATCTTATATACACACCCAACTGTGAGGACATGTTCTTCACCATTTAAATACACAACTGCCTGACTTCAGAGATTGGTGAGAGCCGGCGACTCAACACAATAGAAGCAATTTTCACCATTTAGCAACACTCATTGTGGCTTATGTTGTATAATTTGTCAGCTGCAGGGAGAAACGTCTCACACGTCTGATCATGGCAGGTAATAAAAACAGACCAATGCTGGAGTTCTTTTAAACCTGCAATGATGTCACACGTGTTTATAGAATCTATTGCGGCTCAAAACTAATGGAAATTACAGGAGGTTTTGCTGTCAATACTTCCAGTTTTCACTACAGGACATGCATTTATGGCGATACATTTTATGAATACAGACGGGTTTGACTCCATGCCTGCACATTAGCAATTAAGAGCACAGAAGAAGTCTTTTGTCACTGTAAAGCCTTTCATCTCTGAAAATAGATTTACCTGGTCTTTACTCAAGACACTGTAGTTCCACTCAGTCCAATTAAATGACACTAAAAATAAATGTTACTTCTCTTTTAATGGGAGGTAGTATAAGTTTAAATATGAACTCCTATTTGTTTCGAAAAATACCTAAATAAAAGCTGCTACATGAAAGTCTTATCTTGATCGCTTGTGGTGAAACGATATTTCACGCTTCATATCTGGAGCATTTTATCAATCGCACAGACGTTGCAAAAGAGAGTCGAGCAGTTGGTCTTCATCATGAACAGAGTTCAAAGAATTCAAAAGATGAAGGAGGAGCAATAACAGCAGAGGTAAATAATCAGAAGAAAGTTCTGATGACCTCAGTGTGGAACAGAGAAACCTGATTTATTGCTGTACAATTGAGTGCTGACACACAGATGTGTGTGCTGTGTCGTGACAGCTGGAAACTATTCTTAATAGAACCATATAATTTGTAGCAATAAGTCCCTTTCAGGCTGTAGGTGGACCATCCATTCCTCCATCCCTCTCCCTACCACTTTCCTGCTTCCTAAATGAGCTTGAGTCTCTGCATCCTTTCTCTGGTCAGAGGATGCTGACCCTCTCAGTGAGGCCTTGCACATCCGCATCCTCCCCGCATTCCTCATCGTCAGAGCCCGGTGCAGGAGGAGGAGGCACGAGGTGAGCGGGGTAAGGCAGAGTGTGTTCACGGGCAAACATTTGCCAGCGGCTGTCATCACTCTCATGCGTGATGTAACGCCCGCCGAGTTTAGTCTCAAGCTCCCGCAGGTCCAGCCATGCCTGATAGTCCTGAGGAACGTAAAGCAGGGAATAAACACAAGCATGAGGTTTCAGTTTCAGGAGCCTTAAAATTAGATCGAAGCTAAATGGGCTTTTATATGTTTATAGCACATCATCCAGTAATCACTTTAGGTTGTGTGTGTGTGTGTGTGTCTGTGTGCCACTAAGAACCTGAATGACCATAGACTGGTCTGTTTTTCCACTGCTACACAGTTTGTTTTGAAGGAGACATTTAAGAACTGTGCAATGAAAACATCATTTTTACAACTAATCTGTCCTCTTACGTTCTAGTAAAGTTCCAAAATATCATTCTTGAGCTTCCGTCACAAAGTTTATTTTGAATGTCCTCGTGTTTATATTTCTGCCTTTTTCTGTAATGCCATAGATTTTACAGAGGGATTTGCACTAAAGTTATTAACAGTCGCCTTATCTGGAAAAAGTACTGCCTCCTGTACTTTGAATTAGGGATTAATGGATGAACTGGAAGTGTGAGGAACTACCCATGTGTCAGACAGACTTTATACCATGATCTTTTTTCATGAATAAATATTAAACAGTGGGGGGTTTTCTATGTGCATACAGGTAGTTTGAATATGCTACCTGTAAGTATACGTGGCTGAGACTCTTGTCTACGCTGTAACGTTTCCTCATCTTAACTTGCAGCAGGTTGTTGATCAAGTCGATTGCTGTGAAAACAAAAGTACAAGGATCGGTATATAAAAACAAAACTGACTACTTACCGTAAAAAGAACATCAACTCATTACAAAAATAATGCCTGAACATGCCAGCTTCATCTTAACAATTTTACTCCATATTACTGCATATAGTTGTGATGAATATTTGTCATGACTGAATCATCATGTTGCAGATGGAAACCCAGTTTCTGGCTTATCACAGATCAGGGCATTTTTACAAAATGTATTGTGAAATATCTTGCTTTGACAGTTCATGTTAAGCTTTCATTATTTACACTCAGTTGTCAGTTTATTAGGTACACGCAAAACTGAAAGGTTTTGATGTTCCGCTTGTCATTTCTACCTTCATTTACATAAACGGGGTGGACAAAATAATAAAAATATCTGTCAGTATAACTTTTTAACCTTCATTTTTAGCTAGGTGTACCTAATAAACTCCCATCTCTAGGTGACTAACAATAACGCTTTGTTCTTGTCCCTCCCCTCTCTTGTTTACCATCACTGGAGATCTGTTTCCAGGGGTTGGGAGGGTACATGAAGGCTGCGTTGTGGATCTGGTCGTTGATATCTTCGTCCTCGTTAAAGGGGAATGTTCCACTTAGGCTGACATACATAATGACGCCAACCGACCACATATCCAGTGAGCGGTTGTAGCCCTGATTCAGCAGAACCTCCGGGGCCAGGTAGGCGGGGGTGCCAACCACCGAGCGACGGAAAGACTTCTCACCAATGATACGGGCGAAACCAAAGTCACACAACTTCACCTGAGACAAGCAAACAGCGAGGGAAAGTAGGTAAGATGTCACGTAGTTGTTTGCGTAGTTTGACACAAAAGGAAGTGGTAAAATGGGAGGCACCTGTTGCATGTCAAGTTCTTTGATGTGCTCTTTACAAAGTGTAAAAACATAACTGCAGCATATGAGAATAGATCATTTTAATGTCTGAATGTGTACTTGTGTATACTGCATACCTGGGGGAAGGGATCAGCAGAGGCAAGCAGCACATTCTCAGGTTTCAGATCACAGTGAACGATGTTCTTAAAATGCAGATGTCTCAGAGCTGCAAGAATCTGTATACATTCCCACAACAGCACAAACAGGATATGAATGGGTTATAAGAAACAACTAAGCCGCATTCAAACACACTTTAAAATATAAGAAAATACACATGAAATATGCAACATGTTGCAACACGCTACAGCATCAGGACGTAATTGTCAGTAATAAGTGACACACAACAGCAGCAACGCCTTTCATGTTGTAGTGTTTATCTGCACACACAACAAATCCCTTCTTTGCTGTGGCGCATACACACCTGTGTGATGAGGAACTTAGTGAGCCTCTCAGGCAATCTGCCTTTCTCACTGGAGAGGATCATCTCCAGCATGTCACCATGTAGCTTCTCCATCACCACAAACACTTTCTCTGGGGTCTCAAACATACACTCCAGGTTCACAATGCCCAGGTGACGTAAACTCTGAGAGAGGGATCAGAGAGCAAGAAGAGGAGGAAAGAAGGAGGAGATAGAGGAGCAAATGGAAAGTGGGATTTGTTAGAAAAAGAAGGGGAGAGGAAAATAGCAAGTGGACGAGGAGAGAGAGATGAAAGAGAAGTATTGACACAAACAGAGTGAAAATTGAAAGAGCAGATTAAACAGTGTGAGAGACAGGAACAGCATGGCAGTTTCAGGTAAATGGGAAAAGAGAATGAGACAGAGACAGAAAGAAAAAAAACAATATAGGAAAGAAATGTGAAACACAGCAGGGAAAACAAGAAAGTGATTATTACGTAGTTTTGCTCCAAAAATACCATAAAATGTTTTCCAGACAGCATCTTTATTACTCATATTTATACGTTAAAACATATTTCACTGGAAACCTGACGGATGTGAGAGAGCCTTTTAAGTCTGAAAGGCCAAGTGAGTAACTGTAGAACTAAGGGGAAGTCAGGTCTTCTAGTGACAGAGTTATAAACAGGTCTAGACAGTAAATAGACGGTTTAATGCATCACTGTCTCCATCTGCTGGAAGACTATGTACTGTACATTTGAGCGTAAACCAGAGAAACCAAGAAATCAAGAAAGTGAAACGTATTTTACTTTCTACATTTTTACACAAACAACAGAAAAAAGAATTTATTCCCAACAAAATGTAGAGTAGGAAACAATACAACATAACAGAAAAGATCTGTCTACAGATTAAACTAATTTCGACAGAAGCTACAGCTTGTGATGCTCTCCATTCTCGCAACACGACAACAAATATAATATAAATATAACATTTTACATTAATCCACACTCTTCACATTTGTACTGTTTTAAGAGTCTCTAAATTTTAGAGCAATTAACTTAATAAATATCATACGTATTATCAAATGACTGTGGAAAATCTAAAATAATTTCTTGAAATTTTTATAATTATGATTCATCACTGGGAACACATGCTGCAGTTGTAGAAGGAAGTTATTCATTAACTTCGCAATCTAACTATCTATCTTTGTAGATGGAAATGTGGCTATTTGTAAACCACACAGCAAATTTTCCCTAAAATGTGCTTGTTTTTATACTGTTGATCTATTAAAAGACTCATAAGTACAATGGAGGTTTGGGGTTCTTCTTTCTTTTAAATAAATGGACCACAAATCATAGATTGTTTTGGCCAGACAATGAATCATCTGTTCCTAAGTAAAAATGGGGGAAACTGTTTGAAGAACTTCCTTTTGGAAATGGCCCTTGTTACTATTTCAGCATTACTACATTTATACGAACAAAAGCCACTTGTAGCTGCAATGAAACGTATGTGTGCGTGTACCTGCAGTATGGCCACCTCATTCCTTAGCTGGCTCTCCTGCTTTGTGGGAAAGCGAAGCTTGTCGATGACTTTGACAGCTATGTCCCTCCCCGTCTTCCTGTGCTTTCCTGATGAAGAGATCAGAATCAGAATCAGAATCAGAAATACTTTATTAATCCCAGAAGGGAAATTGTTTTTTGATGGCGTTTTTAGATGGCGTGTTAGTAACAGATGTGAGTGTTAATGTGGACATGTGGACATGTATTGGGTCCTGAGTTTGTGATGTATTTAAAATAGTACTCAAATTATTTAACATTGTACTCTTGGAAGATTGTTGAATTCACGACGGACAGTTAAAAAGAAGAAGATCGATGCTGCAGAACCAAAGATATTGTGTTTTTATTCCATGTATTCTTCTTTCTCGTAATAACCTGGCACTTTTGTCTCTATGTGAATGTAAACCTTTGTACATTAATAAAGCATATGTAATTTACTTAGTGAATACGTGTAGATGTGTTAAGCCATGTCAACACAGCATTTCAGTTACTTGATTTTGTTATATGTAATGTCTCCTTCATAATAACTGTAAGAAAAATAAAGATTAAATAAATATAAAAGAAATCCCTCCCCCCAAAAAAACAACAACTGGCGCCTACATTACCCAAAATGCAGCAATCTAAAGCTCAGTCAGCATCACTGGACATAGATCTACATACCTCCATACACCACTCCAAACTGCCCAGATCCCAGCACTTCATCAGCAAAAATCTGGTACACTGTACCAATATCCTGTGGGTGGGCAACATTTCATCCATCCATCAACATCCTTATTCACTTAAAGATCGAAGGAAATTAACAAAATACAACTGACAAAAAGTCATACCACGTTCTCTTGGATTTGACTGTTGGACACAGATATGCTGATAGAGGCTTGTCCTGTAAACAAAGCACCAGGAACATAAACAGGTTATGTATTGTGAGCTCTGCATCGTGTAGCAACTTGTTAATGACTAATAGCTCACATGTGCAGTGTGGTATTTTCTCTGACGCAAAAAAAGAGGACTTTGCTCAACCTCAGCTTAATACATACTAAACTGGGGAAAGTCTGCTTTTTATTTGACCAATGTGTTTTGGCACAGGGCCTTTATCAGACTTGAACTGACCTGTCCATCCATAAATCTCAGGCTGCAATGTGCCAATTAGTAAATATAATAAAGCACCACCTCCATTTGGCTGCTCTCAACTTACTGTGAGTTGTGTTCCCCGCAGCAGGTGGTGCGTCCTGAAAGATGACTGGCATGAGCGCCTGGCGAATCACGCTCTCCCACGCCTTGGCCACCTCGCGGCCAATGCCGCTGTTGGGGGCTACTTGGCTGGGGGAGGGAGGGGTCGGGGGGGTAGTCTGGGGGTTGCTGGGGGACAGAGCGGAAATGGTGTTGGG